>VYZU01014547.1:0-33814 GCA_013401355.1 Ceyx cyanopectus | reverse complement strand
TATCTATGAATCTATGAACGTCCCCTTGCCCATCTCCATAGAGCATCATCACATCCATGGGGCCAGTCCTCAGGCCACCCCTGAGTAAGAAATTCCCCAAACCCCTCCAACAAGGGCATCAAGCCAACTGTGAGAGCAGTTTCCAGACTGAAGGGGGTAAGAAGCTGAGGGCTCTTCAAAGTCTCCTCCCCTCCTCCCCACGGGGCCATGAACAAGCAGCTCTCCTCTCTCCAACTTCTGCTGGAAAACAGAGGTCTCTGCTCTAATGGGAACTCTTCCAAGCAGGAGCACAGGACCAATGTGGGGCAAGCACAGCTCAGTATATGGCATTGAGGGGACCTCCATGCTGACCCCCAGCTCATCTTCCCCCCTCCATGCTCTGGAACAAATGCTGCTTTTCTGAAAGGCTGCAATTGCCTGGAGAAGGAGTGACAGGCAGGAAAGGTGCATCAGTGGACAAGGGAAGAGTTAGGATGTCATGATGTCATCTATCTGACCTTCTGTAAAGCTTTAGACTCAGTCCCCCACAACACCCTTCTCTCTAAACTGGAGAGATGTGGATGGACTGTTCAGTGGATAAGGACTGGTTGGATGGACGTATCCAGAGGGTAGTGGCCAATGGCTTGATACCCAGTTTGACACTGGTGACAAGTGGTGTCCCTCTGAGGTCTGTACTGGTATCAGTGCTGTTTAGGATCACCATCAATGGCCCAGTGGGATCAATGGCACCCTTAGCAAGGGTGCAGAAGCCATCGAGCTGTGTGGAGCAGGTCACACACCTGATGGACAGAGGGAGCTGGACAAGCTTGAGAAGCATGCCCATGTGAACTACACAGGGCTCAACAAGGTCAAGGGCAAGGTCCTGCCCTCGGGTTGGGGCTGATTGGTAGAAAATACATACATTTTTGAAAAGGATTTTTTTTTTTCCTTTAGGAAGCAGCAGCTTTTTGTTTTCAAGCTACAAACTCGGGCATCTACCAACGTGATTCACACGTTCCATTCTCAAACTGATCTCACAGGTGCTGAGTAGCTGTGGCCCTGCAGAGGGCAAGGCCAGTGTGAAACTCGAGTGGCTGGGGCTTGATTCCCACTTTGGTTACACATTTCCTGTGTGAAACTGGGCAAGTCACATCATCCACGGGCCCAGTTTCCCCTGCTTCTCAAACGGGGACACTTCCTTCTCTCACAGATGTGCTGTGACTCATCCCTCCATGAGGCCCTTGGATACTCCGGGAAGGGAGAGACCCAGGGAGATAAACAGGGATCTGTCTAACCAGAAACAGATGGGAAGACATCCAGGAGACTTTCCCTCCTCATTCAAATTCCAGGGTTGGATGCTGCACCTAATAAGTTTTACTTTTACTCCACGTGGTTTCAGCAATGTCCCTTCTCACCATCCCAGGAGGCAAAGGGCACCAGTGCCCATGCTGGGAGGGAAGCAGACAAAGAAAGGCAATGCTGCATTCTGCCAGCAAGGCACGTGCAAAGGGTTAATCTCTTTTCAGGACTTTCAAACAGCTTGTCCAGAAAAGCATTTGAGTCAGAACAGAGTAATTATTGCAAAATCTGCATATTTTAGAGCTAAATATTCCCAGAAATATCACCATTGAAATTTGGAGACAGACTAAAAGCAACAAGCCCTGGTGGAATCACCCACCAGCAAGGCAGAGATGGAGGAGGGCTCTGCATCACCCTCCCAGCCGTGGCCAACAGCAGCCCAGAGCTCCCCTCCTCCTGCTCCCACTCGAATGCAGAAGACACAGCAGGACCATCCTACCTTAGAGGCCAACCCTCAGCTCTGCTCCATCCAACACTGGCACAGGGCTAAGGCAGACCCAGCTCTGCCCAGCCTCTCGTGTGCTGCCCACACCAGCTCATGGCTGCTCCATTCCCATTCAAGTGGGGTTTGCAGTCACAGTCCTGCAGACAGGGAGGACAAGCCAATATACCACTGGTGTTCCAGAGGGCTGGTTGTTTTGTTTGGGGTTTTGGTTTATTTTTTTTTTATGTTTGTAATGAAACTAATCCTGTTTTCTCACAGACCAAACTCAAGAAAATCAAGTTCTCCTGCAAGGTTTAAGAAGACCCTCAAGAACCAACACTTGTGACTGTGAAGAGGGATTTTGTGCATCACCGGCACCTCTCCTCCAGAGGACTGTAAAAATCTCTGCTGCTTTCACTTCTCACACACTCACTGGAGCAAGAAAGTCATTAGTAAATGAATATTTGGAAACTACTGCTGTGTAATGATGCTTTCAAAATTCAGGCGAATCGAACGCTCCAGACGTGCCAAACCAAGAGTGGGGAGAGCAGCTACTGCTGAGATGGTGACTCCTGCCAAGCTAACGTGCCCTGCACACAGCTAAAGCAGGGATTGCCTCTCCCTGAGAAGTGTGTTCCCCCTGCTGAGACTTATGGTTCAACTGGTGTATTGAGAAACCTTCCAAACGGTTTCGACATCAAACCACAGGAGTGAAAAAAAAAAAAAAGATAATAATAAAAAAAAACCAAAAGGACAACTACAGTTCAGATGGAGTTTATGATTTCTGCTCAGTCACGTAATTGCAGGGTGAGTTAGTGGAGATGGAGGTTTTAGGCAACACCACAGACCCCAGTCTCATGGCCAGCAGCTCTGTAGAGATCAGCTGAAAACGGTTCCTCTGACCCTGCCCTGACTCATGGCCAGACCTCACCCCAGAGCCTGCCTGGCCTTTCTTCCATGGATGCTCCCTGCCACGTCTGGACTGTCCTCCTGAGCACAAGGGCACTGCACACTGGCTGCACCCCTCTCCATTTGCCCTGTGCAAAAGCCAGCCCACCCAGGGTTGAGGCACGATGCAAAACCCAGGCAGAGTGTGCCAAATGATTTTGCTGTGTGAGAAGCAGGATTGCACTTCACCATGAAGCTGCTGCTGCTGTACAGAGCACACACAAAGCCCAGACACTGAGCTGGAGTGAGCTCCTTCCGTGTCACTGGCCCTCAGGGACACAAAATTGATCCTGGCTCCTTTTAGTTACTGGTGTAAGAATTTGCTCTGATTGAAGTTGGAGGGGGAAGGTTTGTACCTGCAGCTATCACTGCCCTGCCTCCTCTGCTCTGAGGAACCCACTCACTGTCTGGAGGGCAGAAGGAGCAGAAGGAAGAGCACCAGGGGAAGCTGACCAAAGACCACAGGCTGCCAAAATGTTGGTAAACAGGTACCAGGCCAACTTGCAGCCATCACACTCAGAGATGACCCATAGCATGGGGCTCCAGGTTGAGAAGACCTGCACAGAAGCAGCCACTGGGATGGGGGGGGGTTGCCCCAGGCTGACCCATCACAGTCTTGCAGCCAGGCTGGTCTGCAGACCTGCAGCAGGGCAGCTCGAGCCCAGGACATGAAGCTGCTGCTTTGCATGTGTAGGAGTCTGGGCTCACTGCACACATCTTGTCAAGCCCTATGCAAATCCTGCAGCCAGTGCCTCATCTCTATCTGGGAACCAAAAGCAGCAGCACAGCAGTGATTTTAGCACTCAGTGTGAAAAACAAGCCCCACATCACCCACCTAAAAGGAAATAAGTTTGTCCCAGCACTTCTCAGAGTTGGTTTTCCCCTGCAAAGACACAGGGCACATCCCAGGTCCTGGCTCCTACCCACACACACATCTGGACTGTGCCATCCAAGGGGAACCAGTTTGGAATCTCTTCTCTCACTGACTTTAGGAGAACAGTTAATGGAGTAAGGGGCTCCCAGCAGGCAAGCCTACAGCTTGCAAATTAGATGGTAATTTACATTAGCCTAGAGCTGATGTAAATGAGATGGTCAGTTAATTGCTATGCAGAACAGAACCAAGTGACAGAACAGGGGCAGCAGCAGCAGCAAGTCATAACTGTAATAACTGGATTAATTCCCACTCCTTGCAGAGTGTGTTTTATACACACAGACTTTAGCACCCATGCTTTAGACCCAAGGATGGAACTCCTGGATGGTTTTGCTCCATAAGGACACAGAGAAAGCTCTGAGAAAAGGGTGCCATCCTGCTCTTTTCAGCCTGAAGTAGGTGATGCCCCATTCAGCCTTCTCAGCCCTCCACAGCAAAGGTAATGCCTGGCAGAAGTCTGCCTGGCCAAGCTTCTTGCATGATGCTCACCAGCAGAATTAATATCCTTTCCTCTCCAGGCATTTTACATTTCAGGGGCTTCCTGAAAGTAGCCTCAGGCTTCACTGAAGAAAAAAAAAAAAACCAAGAAAAAAACCCTCAACCCAAACACCCCAAATGACAGGGGCTTGTTGGTTGTTCTGTTAAACTCAGCTGCTGGTTTTCCAACAGCTGGTTACTGCAGGAGTTCATAAAATCACAGAATCATCAGGGCTGGAAGGGACCTTAAACACATCCAGTTCCACACCCCTTCTATGGCAGAGACATCTCCCACCAGAGCAGGTTGCTCAGAGCCCCATCCAGCCTGGCCTGAGAAACTGCCAAGGATGGGGCTGCCCCCACCTCTCTGGGCACCCTGGGCCAGGGTCTCACCCTCTCCTGGGGAAGAAATTCTTCCTCATGGCTGAGCTGAATCCACCCAGCTCTAGTTTGGATCCATCCCCTCCAGTCCTGTCCCTGCCCCACAGCTGAAAAAGTCCCTCCCCAGCTTTCCTGGAGCCCCTGCAGATCCTGGAAGGCACCAGAAGGTCTCCCTGGAGCCTTCTCTTCTCCGGGCTGAACACCCCCAACTCTCAGCCTGTCCTCACAGGAGCTGCTCCAGCCTCTGAGCATCCTCGTGGCCCTTCTGTGGACATGTCCCAGCCCCTCCAGATCTTTCCTGTCCTGGGGGCTCCAGCACTGTGTGCAGCACTGGCATGGAGGTCTCATGATGCCATTCCACAGCAGGGAAAATGAGGAATTTTGGTGTATAAGCACAGAGGGCTACCTGTGGCTTGTGGCTGACTGCAGAGGAGACCAGAACGGAGGCAGTGACAGGAGGTGCAGGCAGCAAGGCACCACTGTGGCCAACTGCTCTGCACCATCCTGCCCCGTGGAGACTCCCCCCTTGGCCAGGGTCCAGTCTCCCCTGAGGATGCAGTTGCAGGACACAGAGGGGGCAGGGATGCTGCCTGCAAGGCACAGCAGGTTGGTAGGACTGAACAAAACCAAAAGGAGGAATTTGAAGACAGTGAATGCAATAAAAAGAAACTTTTAACATGCAAATTCCATCGCTGCTCCACTCTAACTTCACTCTTTGAGCTATTACACAAATGGCTTTTTGTCTCCTTAACGATGAAGCAGAAGCCATTAAGCAAAATGCAATAAAACTTAAGCAAAATAAAATTAAAACAGACTGTAAGATTATTGTATAACCTCACTAAAATGACAAAGTCATCTTTCAAGCTGGCATCCCCAGTTTGCTCTGAATACAGAATAAGGAAGGAGAAGACTTCTTCTTCTGTATACATTTTGTCTTTGAGCAGAAAAAATGCTTCAAAATGCTTTTTTCTGCTCTTTAGATAGACATCAGGGCTGGAAAAAAAAACAAAACAGGTATTCTTTAAGCAAGATGTTCATGAGATGGTTGTAAATGCACTGCCTGGGAGTTGGGCAGCTCAGAGGTGGCAAAGAGACCCTGATCCTGAAGTCAACATGATGGTCTGCCCCTGAAACCAAGACCTGAAGCCAACACCTGAAGTCAACACGTGAAGACAACACCTAGAAGCCAACACTTAAAGGCAAAACCTGAAGACAACACCTTGAAGCCAACACCATGGTCTGCCTTGTGACCCAGCCACCTCTGCCCATCCTCTCCTGCTCCTCACCTGTGATCCCTGGCATGAGTGGCACCTGGGCCTTGGTTCTTGTAGTCCACAGCTGTTAGAAGCTGAAGATTTAGATCAAGAGAAGTGATTCTGCCCCTCTGCTCTGCTCTGCTCAGACCTCCCCTGGAGTATTGCAGCCAGCTCTGGAGCCCTCAGCACAGGAGAGACATGGAGCTGCTGGAGCAGGGCCAGAGGAGGCCACAGAGATGCTCAGAGGCTGGAACAGCTCTGCTGTGGGGACAGGCTGAAGGAGCTGGGGTTGTTCAGCCTGGAGAAGAGAAGGCTCTGGGGAGACCTTAGAGCACCTGCCAGTGCCTGCAGGGGCTCCAGGAAGGCTGCAGAGGGGCTGTTTCCAAGGGCCTGCAGTGAAAGGACGAGGGGTAATGGGTTTAAATGAGAGCAGAGGAGATTGAGACTGGATCTCAGGAAGAAGTTGTTTCCCTTGAGGGTGGTGGCTCAGTGGCACAGGCTCCCCGGGGAGGTGGTTGAGGCCCCATCCCTGGAGCTATTGCAGATGAGGTTGGCCAAGGCTCTGAGCAGCCTGGGCTAGTTGAGGGTGTCCCTGCTCCCTGCAGGGGGCTGCACTAGATGCCCTTTGGAGGTCCCTTCCAGCCCTAAACATTCTCTGATTCTATGTTCCAACAGCTGCCATGGGCTGACACCTGGAAAACAAACCAGGGACAGCAGCAGGAGCAGCTGCTGCCCCAGCCCAGGTTCTGCTGTTGGCAGATGCAGCGTCTCACATCTTATCTGGATGGCACGGGGGGCACCTCTGCCACCACCCACCAAGGGCTGGCAGCTTCATATCTGTGCCATGTCACCAACAGCCCCACTCTGCTGCTGATGCTGTGCTTTGGCTGCCCCACACAGTTACTTTTTGCCTTTTCCTCTTAATGTTTCCTGGTTTAAACTTCAAAGAAAGAAATCCTGAAGTGTCTATGAGTTTTTGTCACTTCCCTCTCTGAGAACACCAAGTAAACTCACATCTCAGGGTGTGCCAAGATCTGCCTCCTTCCAGGGTTGAAGTGCCAGTCACTGGTAAAGGTGAGAGGTGTTTGAAAGACAGCCAGGAAAATCTGAAGTATCCTGCTTGACGTGTACAATACTGAAAATAAACCAACAGCAGGGAGGCCACAACCTCCAGAGCTCCTTGCAGTGGTGACCAACGGGCCTGCTCATCCCCCACAGCTTCAGCAGAACTCACACAAGCTCAGCAGAAAGTTTCCATGGAAAAACAGGAAAAGCTTTGCCCTCTCAGCCTGCTGGTTTTCTTCTCCCCCTCAAGGAAAGAGAGGGATCAAGGTGGATAAAGCACCCCCACCATGAAACTTGTCCTTGCTCTGGCTTTAGAAAGAGCAGAGAACCCAGGGCTGAGCCAGACCAAAGCTGAGGTTGCTGGATCAACCCCTGCCTTGCTCAGCCATCATCCCAGGGAGCTGGGAGCACAGAAGGGAGGGGACAGGATGAAAAGCACTGATCACACACGAAGGGAGCAGAAAGAAGTCACATTTACCCAATAAAGTGCAGCATCAAGGCATGTGGAAATGAACCCCTCTGTGTTTAACTCCAGCCCCATGCATCAGAAAAAGCCAAACACCAAAACCACCACCCAGAGCCATGTGTTCTGATACCCCCTGCAGGGCTGGGGCAGCTCTGGAGTGCTCAGCAGAGCCAGGGAGCTGCTGGAGCAGGGCCAGGGGAGCCCCAGCAATGCTGGGAGGGCTGGAACCCTCTGCTGGGAGAGCTGGGGGGGTTCAGCCTGGAGAGGAGAAGCTCCAAGGAGACCTTCTGGGGCCTTTCAGGACTTGAAGGGGCCTCAGAAAGATGGGGACAGAGTTTTGAGCAGGGCCTGTTGGGACAGGACAAGGGGGGATGGTTTGAACTCAAAGAGGGAGATGGAGACTGGAGAGAAGGGAGAGATTTTTGGTGCTGAGGGTGGCAGAGCCTGGCCCAGGCTGCCCAGAGAGGTGGTGGCTGCCCCAGCCCTGGCACCATCCCAGGGGAGGTTGGGGGGCTCTGAGTACCCTGCTCTGGGTGCAGATGGCCCTGCTCCCTGCAGGGGGGTTGGACCAGATAAGTTGACAGGCCCTTTCCTAGCAAACCCAGCATGTGAGTCTATGAAAAGCAGAGCAAATGCACAGCCATGCTGCACCCACACCCCTGCTGATGGGAAGCAGAGAGCAGTGGGCACCTCCCCTGCCTGCCCAGCACCACTGAAGGTTGGGTGCTGCTGCCTCCAGCCAAAGGACTGAGCTACCCACTGAGCACAAGGGGCAGGCAGAGCCCAAGGATCCAAGTTCTGCACTGCAGGCTCCTGCTGCCCATGGCTTTTTATTTCTGGAGGGAGCTCCATCAGAGCAGACCCATTTCTCATGCCACCCAGAAGTGGTGCTACCTCCACACTACCCAGGCTGAGTTACTCCATCGGTGTAACTGCCATTTGCCAGGCTCCAGAGTGCTCCAATATCCAGCAAGGACAGCAGATACTATAGAAATGCAAAATCATTGTGAGTTCTCTGAATTAGGATGATGCAAAAGCAGGATGTAGATGGGGGAACTGCAGCAGCTGTCCATAGCATCTAAAAATAAGACAAAATAAAGCAAGGTAAAATAAAATATAATCCTAAATAAATAGAATAAAAATAAAACAAATAAAAATAAAATAAATAAAATTAAAAATTAAATAAATACAATTAAAATGAATAAAATTAAAATAAATAAAATAAAATAAATAAAATTAAAAATTAAATAAATACAATTAAAATGAATAAAATTAAAATAAATAAAATAAAATAAATAAAATTAAAAATTAAATAAATACAATTAAAATGAATAAAATTAAAATAAATAAAATAAAAATAAATAAAAATATAATAAAAATAAGATAAAAATAAATCCAATAAAAGTAAAATAAATCAAAAGAAAGATGATACAAATATGAAAACAGCAATAAGAAAATGGTTCTTCCTAAGCAGCATGTTAATTTCCAGAAACAGCATCAATACACAACGCTGTATTATGCCAGTCTGCATCTTATTTAACCAAACACAAAGAGGAGATGCTGAAAGATTTCTAAGTGACAGGGAAAAAAAAAAAACCAACAAAAAAAAACAAACCAACAAAAACCCATCCTGGAATCTCAGTGGAAATAATTCAACAAGGAAACTTCCCCCACAGATTCAGGACCAAAGACAATGGGGTTTTTCCTATCCCCAATGAAAAGAATGGCAGAAAGAGAAGAAAATGGTCCTTTTATTCCCTACAGGCAAAAACAGAGCTTCTGATCCCATCACCAGGCTGGCAGCCTCCTATTTACAGAAACAGTCCTGCCTGCTTGGGAGCACAGACTGAAATTTAGTTATATTGTCGTGTAACAGAAATGATGGAAAACAAACAAACAAACAAAAAACCCCCCCCAAAAAAAGCAAAAACCACTGACAAAACCCAAAAAACCAACGATGACGACAAAAGCCAAGGCACCCAGAAAACAAACCCCCAAAATTCCACCAAAAATCCGTATCAGCCACACTGAGCAAATGCCCCCAGTGCCACCCTGAGCTGAAACCTTCCTTGCAAGGGTTCTGCTGTGGTTCTGGGCCAGGGGATTGGTAGAAGAACCAGTTGAAATCAGCACAACTTCTCTCCAGAGAAGTATCTGGTGCCCAAAGGCTGGCAGCAGATCTCAGTCCATGCAGAACTGGCCACGAGAGATGCTGCAGTGAAATCAAACTGGAAGGTGCAGCTCCTCCCCTGTCCCCTCCCTGAGAAGGCTGCTGGAAGCTCACCTGGGATGGGCAACTCTTATCCCACACATCCAGGGACACACGGGGGGCTCCACAGCTCAAGCTGCACAGCAATTTGCAGCTACCAAGGGTGTGGAGACACTTCACAGCTGGGAGATCTTGGTGTTCCTCACACCAAGGGGATCCAGGGGGAAATGTCCTGTTTGCAGAGCTCTCGAGCTGCCAAAGGCCAAGCCGTGAAAGGCAGGCCTAATTTTCAATCAAGATATAGGTTTGTTTAACAGGAAAAGAAAGAAAAACCATGACTGAGTTTGGAGGGAATGTTGTTAGCTTTGTAGGAAGAAAAGAATCAAGTCTGGACAGTGTTTGCTTCCTTGTCATCACAAGCTCTACAAAACTCCCTTGTACGCACATACAAAAATACACCTTATGCCAGGGAAATGAAGCAGCATTTAATGGGAACCAGAACGTGGTTTGGTTAATTTCCAGGCATTTGGCCTCTCATTAACAGATACTTCTTGCAGATGAATGCAAATATTTACGTAGGGACCCCATCGGCTGCGTCCATCCATTCTGGTTTTTCCCCCTCATAAACCTGCTCCTCAGGAATCCACAGCACCAGCCCTCCCTGGGGGAATGAGAGAAAACCCAGAGCAGGATTTTTCACCCCAGACAGGATCTCCTCTGCACCAGAGTCTCCACTCTTCTAAATCCAACGGGATTAAAGCATCAATCAAAACTTCCCCGTCCTTGACTCCTACACGAGGATGCAGCCAAAGCAAATATTCACTCAGCATCTGCTGCTTCCCATGAGCTCTTGTGGCTCTGCTGGAGAGCTGAGGGGCTTCTTTTGGTGGGGCAAAGCTGCTGAGCTGTAGCAATGTGGCAACAGGGAACAATTCTTCTTCAAGAAGAACTGAAGAATAAATCTTCAAGACCTGGAGACTTCTGCCCATGCCTGAGATGTAAAAGGGCATTCTTAGATTTAAAAGCCAATCTAAACACCAAGAAACTTGGTGCTACTTTGCCCTTTCTGAGTCTCCAGGCTGCTTCAGGCAATGCCACGTCCTCACATTCTCCTTCCCTTTCTCCTGGAAAGGGGTGATTGCTCCAAACAAAAGGATGCCTGCCAACCAGGAGCACAAAGCCATATGAATCCAGCACATCTCATCCCAGGGACGTGGGAGATGGAAGCATGGAAGATCCACCCCAGAAGAATCCTCTCCACAAGAGACTTCCAGCCTCACTCCACTCCCAACCAAATGGCCTCGGTGGTCCCCACCACCTGACCACATCAAAGCAAGAGCCAGTGAGAGATTTGTGGTTGCTACATCCACATCTTAATTTTTGCAAGGTACTTAGACACTAACTCGTGAGAAGCAACTCAATTTTTGTGACTTTTATTAGTATTTAATTGGCCACTGAACTCTGGTGAAGGTACCTGAGGTGGAGCTGGGAAATAGGTGACATTTAGAGTCACTATTTTTCTCAGAAGTGGCTGGAAACTTACAGAACTTAACCCAAATCAAAGGGAAAGGGATCTTAGGTACAGTTAAAGCTCCTGGCAACCTTGCAGCAGAAACTGCACTCACTGTTATCACATCCACAGCCCAGATAAAGCTCCCTAACGTGGCAAAGCCATGAGCAAAACTGACATCTTCATGGAGATGAGCATGAGACACCTCAGTGACACAAAAGCTCCACTTCCTAATCCTAACAGGCCAACGGAATTTGTTTCTAATAACTAATGAATTAAGAATCAGCCAATTATGTGTACATTTATTATTATGCTCCTAATGAAATAAAGTGTGAGCTTCTCTTTAATTAGAAATGAGCTCACGTTGGTGGCCAGAGACTCCTTTAAGCATCTTCCAGCACTTCACAACTGAGCTCTCAGGGCTTTGAGCTGGAATGGCATTAAAGAAATGATAGGGAGGCAAACTATTAAAGATTTCAAGGCAAATAAATATCTCTGAAAGCCTGAACCCACATCCCTCGCAAAGATATATCTGTGTGCAGAGTCACACAGGACAGCTGAGATCACATTCCTTCTGTGTAGAGCTGACAGAAACTAGTGAGGCTTCAAAATGTTCAGCTGGTGATAGTTTTAAAAGGAATTGAAATGTCTTTGGTAAGAAAAAAAAAAAGATAAAAATTTAATTAACTCTTCCACCCTGTTGGTTTGGGGTTTTTTTTAAAGCAGATTACCTTCTTCTCAGAAATGGCAAGAACTGCTCTGAGCTCTGCAGAGAACCTCCACCCAGATATCACTCGTGTGCCTCAGCTACTGATCCAAAAAGCCTCAGCTTTGCAAAGCCTCGGGAGGAAGAGCACCTCAAAAAAACCTCACCTAAGATGAAATCTCTCACCCATTTATCAGTTAATAGGATGCTAAATACCTCATTATTTTAACATAAGCAAATCATCACTCTAAGATCACAACTTGATGCACATCTGGACTTTAGATGAAGAGGCCACTTCAAAAAAAAAAGAAAAAATAAAGACCAATCAACCAAAAAAAACACAAACCCAAACAATCAATGACATCCCCGAGGAAAATGGATCTTCAGATAGAAGGGCAACGAAGCTGGTGAAGGGTCTGGAGAGTTTCTCCTATGAGGAGAGGCTGAGGGAGCTGGGATTGTTTAGTCTGGAGAAGAGGAGGCTCAGGGGGGACCTTATTGCTCTCTACAGCTACCTGAAGGGAGGCTGTAGGGAGGTGAGGGTCGACCTCCCAAGTTAAAGATGACAGGACAAGGGGCAATGGCTTCAAGTTGCACCAAGGGAAATTTAGGTTGGATATCAGGAGGAATTTCTTTCCAGAGAGGGTGGCATTGGAATGGACTGTCCAGGGAGGTGGTGGAGTCCCCATCCCTGGAGGGGTTTAAGAACCGTGTGGCTGTGGTGCTGGGGGACATGGTTTAGGGACCCTGAAGTGTAGGGTTGATGGCTGGACTTGATGATCTTAAAGCTCTCTTCCAACCAAATGATTCTATGACTCTATGACAGTGTTCACCTCTCCTCCCTATGCCACAGCAGCACGAGAAATGAGAAACAGAAGAAGTTAATGAGAGCACTGACACCCCAATTTTTGTGTTGCTGCTTCACTCACTTCTGATGTCCTGGTTTGCAGTGGATTCTCCAGGGAGCAGCAAGGATTGTTTGCAAAACCCAATCTCCAAAGCTCTGCAGTAACCCCCTAACCAGCAACTCCTTTCAAGAGCTGCTGAAAACCAGTCACAACTACCCCACCTTCATGCAATAGCCACTGGTAGTTCACAGCAAGGTGGTTCTGCCAGGGCCAGCACAACAGCCAGCCAAGTGCCTGTTAAAAGCATCCTTTACAGAAGCACCTAGTGTTGTAACATGATTTCTGCCCCTACCTTCCCCTCCATGTGCAAAACAATGCTTGTAGCCAAGGCAAGTCTGAAATTGCCTCCAGCCTCTTGAGGAAAGGTTAAAAAAATAGATTTAAAATAATAACAATAATAATAATAATAATCTATTAAGGGGCCAGCATTCCTGCTTTATGTCTGAGCATTAGCAGGCAAAAAAAAAAAAAGAATAATAATAAAAATACTAGCTACAGGCCTTGGCAGGAATGAAGCAGACCTTCATTTACTGATGTAGGTCTGGCTTAGGGCTCTCTCTGCAGACACTGCTCCTGGCTTCAGGCAGCAGATAGCAGAGGCTGTCTTCTGTCTGCTCAGCAGCTGGACAGGACAGTTATGTCAGTACAAGTATAAACCAGTGGGGGACAGGACGAGAAAAGGTGTTGACAAGATCTCTGCACGGCCCTGAACAGCCTCCTCCAGTCACATCTTGTTCAGGAGAGGAGCTGGGAGAGCTCTCACAATGTAAGGAACGGTGGGGCCAGGCCTGGAGGAAGAGCCCTCATCTTAAAATAGCCCAGCTGAGATTGTCAGAGACACCCCTGTGAAGAACTTGCAGCCAGAGCAGCCCTGCTGCAGGCCACGGATTTCCCAAGAGCCTGAGTCACTCAGAAGAGCCCAGCAGCTCTCACCCCAGGGGGTGGGAAGAGGAGTGTCAGTGGGAGGACCTGGGTGCTGGGCTCTGGGGACAGGCAGTGCTCAGGATCCTGCCTCTCTGCCCCTCGCTGGGCAAGTCTGACTGCAAGGCCACTGGTGGTCCCTGCAAGGCCAGTGATGGTCCCTGCAAGGCCACTGGTGGCCCCTGCAAGGTCAGTGATCACAGAATCACAGAGTGTCAGGGGCTGGAAGGAAGCTAGAAGATCATCTAGTCCAACCCCCCTGCCAGAGCAGGGGCACCTAGACCAAGTCACAAAGAATCTTCCCTGACCAGGAATAGAACCCAGGCCGTGGAAGTGAGAGCGCCAAACCCTGACCACTAGACCACTTGCAAGGCCACTGATGCTCTTTGTAAGATCATTGATGGTCCCTGCAAGGTCACTGGTGCTCCCTGCAATGCTGGTGATGCTCCCTGTAAGATCAAGTGATGCTCTCTGCAAGATCACTGATGCTCCTTGCAAGATCACTGGTGCACCCTGCAAGATCACTGGTGCTCCCTGCAAGGCCAGTGATGCTCTCTGCAAGATCACTGCTGCTCCCTGCAATGCTCCCTGCAAGATCACTGATCCTTTCTGCAAGATCACTGCTGCTCCCTGCAAGGCCAGTGGATGCTCCCTGCAGGACCAGTGCTGCTCCCTGCAATGCTCCCTGCAGGTTTCCTCCCGGGGCATGCCCCCAGGCAGGATGTGGCCCCAGGGCGCTCAGCCCAGCATCCTGAGGACTCGGAAACCCTGCAGAGAACCCAGCCTGGAGGCTGCTTCGATTTCTCCCCACCCCCTCACCCCCTCCACCCCCTCGGCAGTTGGCCACAAGCCACCCAGGAGCTGCACTCCCACTGCCCCAGGGGAGTGCTGGGCTGTGGGCCAGGAGGTGGTGCTGTGAGAATGGTGGAGACACAAGCACCTGAGCTGGGCTGGAAGATGCCGACTCATCCTTTGAGCTTCATAAAGCCCCAGCACCCACCAGAGCCCTTCACCCCAAACCAACAGGGTGCAAAGCTGAAGGGGCCCAGCAGTGACTTTGAGAAGCCCTCTTCTGAGGAACCCAAAATGACAACCTTGGTTTTCTGCTTTGCAAAATTTTCCTCTCGCTGAGGGTTTTGGTTTTGTTGGGTTGTTTTTTTTTTTTTGCATTCATTCATGAGCAGCAGGATTGTGGGGGAGGAGAGTGGTAAATACAGCCCTGCTCTGGCTGCAGGGGAAGGATGCTTTGGGCAGACATGTGCCACTCTGAGCACACACCCAAAAAGAGAGAAACATGCTGCTTTTTTTTTTTTTTTAATTTCCTTTTTCTTCTAAAAGTCAGTTGGGAAGATACTGCTCCTGCCCACAGCAATTGGACAGTGTTGGGTCCAGTGCTGGGCACCTCCAGCCCAGAGAGAGCTGGAAGGGCTGGAGCCAGTGCAGAGGAGGCAGCAGAGCTGGGGAAGGGATTTGGGAATCCATCTGCTGAGGAGATTGAAGGAGCTGGGAGTGTTGAGTGTGAGGAAGAGGAGGCTGAGGGGAGCCCTCCTCACTCTCTGCAGCCCCTGCCAGGCCAGTGCAGAGAGGCTGGTGCTGGGCTCTGCTCACAGGGCACTGGTGCCAGAGCCAGAGGGGATGGATTCAGCTGCTCCAGGGCAGGGGCAGACTGGGCAGGAGGGAAAAGTGTTCCCAGCAAGAGCAGCCAGAGGCTGGCCCAGGCTGCCCAGGGAGGGGGGTGAGTCCCCAGCCCTGGGGGTGTTTCAGGGTGGGTTGGATGTGGGTTTGAGGGCCATGGGTTAGGGGTGAACTGTGTAGAGCAGGTTGATGGTTGGGCTGGATGATCCCAAAGGGATTTCCAACCTGAATGAGATTCTCTGATTCAAAAGTAAGTAAGTAAAAACCAAACTGGAGTTTATGAGAAGGGTCCCAGAAACTTAAAAAAAAAATAAAAAATAAAATAAATCCAAAAAAGGAGGGAACTCGAAGCCTGGATGCAAAAGTGTTAAATTAAAAATACATTACTGCACAGTAATTGCACAACAGCTTGTCTGTTTTGACAGTGAGCTTCTGCACAGCTCACAAACCAAACACTGTGAGCTGTGTGGGCTCCATGGGCTGCTCTGTGATGCCAGCTCCTAACAGCAGTGAACTGGTGTCCAGCATTTGCCCTGGGAATTCCTATTCTTGGTCCTTGACTGCCCAGCAGACAACACCCATCCTCCCATTTCTGGGGCACTACAGAGAGAGGATTTCAGGTGAACAATTAGACTGCAGTGAGGCCTTCTGATTTTTTTTGGAATCAGCATTTCCAGGCAGATGAAAAGGCTGATTTTCAAGGTGTGATGCCACAATCTCACGTGGCCTTCAGAGATCCTCAGATGTCAGGACCAGAAGTCAACGTGATGAGCCTGGGCTCCTGCTACCCACAGGCTGCACAACCTCTTGGGCACCTCTGAGTCCAGCTCATTGCTGTCCCTGAGCTTCAATATCTCTTATGAAAACAGAACACAGTCTTGATTTAAAGACTATATGTGGTGGCAGAAGAAGTGGTTCTCAGTGAAGATGTTCCAGTGATTGATTTCTTCTCTGCTAAGATTTTGTTCCTTTTTTTTTCTACCTTACTTTGGCTTCGTTGCAGCTACAAAATCAAATACCAGGGTTTTTGCTGCTGGTGCTTTTGCTCTTCCAAGAGAATACTCTGATTATTGCAAGCCAAGAACAGATCTTTGTGAACCCTTCCTAAACCAAACCCTACATGTTGTAATTCCCCACCTACAATTACAACTTGAGATCTATTTGGGGTAAGGGAAACATATATGAAATTTTAGACCTTACACAAACCAAAACAGGGAGAATTCTTGGAAACATGCTTCTTTCCACACAGCCTTCCATACATCTTACTCAAAACTGCTGGCTGCATCTGGTTTTGCAGTCTGCAGAGGCTGACTGTGGAATGGCTTTTGATGCCAATGGTCAGGAATCAGAAATCACCAGAAATTTCCCTGGTCAGGGAGACCCTATGGTGCTGAGGGTTAAAAGGAGGGGGTAAAAAAAAGAGACATTGCTATTCTTTGCAAGCTGGTTGACATTCTTGCACCCACTGATGGCAAAATTCAGATTACTTCACATGTAGCACCAAGCCTTAAAAAAATGATCTTCTTAAAGAAAAAAAAACCCCAACTCTTAAAGAAAAAAAAAAATTAAAAACCCCAAACAAAACAAAAACACCAAAAAACCACAAACCACTAAAATAACTTACGAAATAAATAAATAAATAAAGGAAGAAGAAAAAAGAAAGAGATTGCTTTTTTCTTAGCAACTGCAGGGCTTAATCATCAGCAAGTGCACAGTACCCAAGACTCAAAGTTCAGCTCAAAGCAACCAGCAGCCCCTGCAGTTCCCCTCTCAGCTCCTCGGGGCTCCAGCACTGGGCTGTTGGTTTTAAAGCTCCATTCCNGGGAATCCATCTGCTGAGGAGATTGAAGGAGCTGGGAGTGTTGAGTGTGAGGAAGAGGAGGCTGAGGGGAGCCCTCCTCACTCTCTGCAGCCCCTGCCAGGCCAGTGCAGAGAGGCTGGTGCTGGGCTCTGCTCACAGGGCACTGGTGCCAGACCCAGAGGGGATGGATTCAGCTGCTCCAGGGCAGGGGCAGACTGGGCAGGAGGGAAAAGTGTTCCCAGCAAGAGCAGCCAGAGGCTGGCCCAGGCTGCCCAGGGAGGGGGGTGAGTCCCCAGCCCTGGGGGTGTTTCAGGGTGGGTTGGATGTGGGTTTGAGGGCCATGGGTTAGGGGTGAACTGTGTAGAGCAGGTTGATGGTTGGGCTGGATGATCCCAAAGGGATTTCCAACCTGAATGAGATTCTCTGATTCAAAAGTAAGTAAGTAAAAACCAAACTGGAGTTTATGAGAAGGGTCCCAGAAACTTAAAAAAAAAATAAAAAATAAAATAAATCCAAAAAAGGAGGGAACTCGAAGCCTGGATGCAAAAGTGTTAAATTAAAAATACATTACTGCACAGTAATTGCACAACAGCTTGTCTGTTTTGACAGTGAGCTTCTGCACAGCTCACAAACCAAACACTGTGAGCTGTGTGGGCTCCATGGGCTGCTCTGTGATGCCAGCTCCTAACAGCAGTGAACTGGTGTCCAGCATTTGCCCTGGGAATTCCTATTCTTGGTCCTTGACTGCCCAGCAGACAACACCCATCCTCCCATTTCTGGGGCACTACAGAGAGAGGATTTCAGGTGAACAATTAGACTGCAGTGAGGCCTTCTGATTTTTTTTGGAATCAGCATTTCCAGGCAGATGAAAAGGCTGATTTTCAAGGTGTGATGCCACAATCTCACGTGGCCTTCAGAGATCCTCAGATGTCAGGACCAGAAGTCAACGTGATGAGCCTGGGCTCCTGCTACCCACAGGCTGCACAACCTCTTGGGCACCTCTGAGTCCAGCTCATTGCTGTCCCTGAGCTTCAATATCTCTTATGAAAACAGAACACAGTCTTGATTTAAAGACTATATGTGGTGGCAGAAGAAGTGGTTCTCAGTGAAGATGTTCCAGTGATTGATTTCTTCTCTGCTAAGATTTTGTTCCTTTTTTTTTCTACCTTACTTTGGCTTCGTTGCAGCTACAAAATCAAATACCAGGGTTTTTGCTGCTGGTGCTTTTGCTCTTCCAAGAGAATACTCTGATTATTGCAAGCCAAGAACAGATCTTTGTGAACCCTTCCTAAACCAAACCCTACATGTTGTAATTCCCCACCTACAATTACAACTTGAGATCTATTTGGGGTAAGGGAAACATATATGAAATTTTAGACCTTACACAAACCAAAACAGGGAGAATTCTTGGAAACATGCTTCTTTCCACACAGCCTTCCATACATCTTACTCAAAACTGCTGGCTGCATCTGGTTTTGCAGTCTGCAGAGGCTGACTGTGGAATGGCTTTTGATGCCAATGGTCAGGAATCAGAAATCACCAGAAATTTCCCTGGTCAGGGAGACCCTATGGTGCTGAGGGTTAAAAGGAGGGGGTAAAAAAAAGAGATATTGCTATTCTTTGCAAGCTGGTTGACATTCTTGCACCCACTGATGGCAAAATTCAGATTACTTCACATGTAGCACCAAGCCTTAAAAAAATGATCTTCTTAAAGAAAAAAAAACCCCAACTCTTAAAGAAAAAAAAAAATTAAAAACCCCAAACAAAACAAAAACACCAAAAAACCACAAACCACTAAAATAACTTACGAAATAAATAAATAAATAAAGGAAGAAGAAAAAAGAAAGAGATTGCTTTTTTCTTAGCAACTGCAGGGCTTAATCATCAGCAAGTGCACAGTACCCAAGACTCAAAGTTCAGCTCAAAGCAACCAGCAGCCCCTGCAGTTCCCCTCTCAGCTCCTCGGGGCTCCAGCACTGGGCTGTTGGTTTTAAAGCTCCATTCCAGTTACTTAAAGCAACAATAAACCTGCAGGGCTCTTCCAGCAAGTGAAAAAGTCAAACCTAACAAGGAAACACATTTGGTGGCTGCTCCATCTGGCTGGCAGAATGAAGGGAGCTGTTCCAGGAGGGACTGGGAGCAGGGGCAGCCCTGCTGCCTCTCCCAGCAGCACAGAGGAGCTGCTTTACTAGAAGACACTGTATAAATATTTTGCTGAGCTGCAAAAGGAAGAAGCTTCCCCGGCCCCACGCTGCCATGTGTCAGGATGGGTTCCCAGGCACAATGCTCAATGAGCTCCATTATACCAAGGGGTGTTTATTTCCCAGAGCAAAGCTGTTGCCAGAACACACAGTCACCAGCCTCGAGCAACGGCCCTGGAGAAACTCCTCTCTCTAAGAGAAGGAGACGATTATGTTGGGATTAACTCTTTGGCAGTGGGAGTTCCCCACCTCCCTGCAACACTCCCACCCCAGGGGAGCAGCACAGAATCACAGAGTCACAGCATCACAGAATCACAGAGTGTCAGGAGTTGGAAGGGAGCTAGAAGATCATCTAGTCCAACCCCCCTGCCAGAGCAGGGGCACCTAGACCAAGTCACCCAGGAACAGATCCAGGGGGGTCTGGAATGTCTCCAGAGCAGGAGACTCCACAACCTCCCTGGGCAGCCCCTGCCAGGCTCTGCCACCCTCACTGGGAACAAGTTTTTCCTTGTGTTTCCCCTCAACCTCTTGTGCTCCAACTGACTCCCATTGCCTCTTGTCCTGTCACTGGATGGCACTGAGCAGAGTCTGGCTCCATCCTCCCTACACTGCCCTGAACATCTTGACAGACACTGCTGAGCTCCCCCCTCAGTCTTCTCCAGGCTAAAGAGCCCCAGCTCTCTCAGCCTCTCCTCAGCAGGGAGATCTCCACTCCCTGCAACATCTTGGTGCCCTGTGCTGGACTCTCTCCAGTAAATCTCTGTCTTTTCTGCACTGGGGTGCCCAGCACTGGACACAGTACTCGAGGTGGGGTCTCAGCAGTGCAGAGTAGAGGGGGAGGAGAACCTCCCTTGCCCTGCTGGCCACACTTCTCCTAATGCATCCCAGGATCCATTGGCCTGCTTGGCTGCAAGGTTGCATTGTTGGCTCATGGCCACTCCCTGTCCACGAGGGGCACAAACATGTGGCCTTCTCACACTGACACCCCAGGGAGCTAATTACATCTCTGACTTTCAGCATAGGCAGGTGAGGGGCTTTTCCCACCTCTTCACTGGTTCCAGTGTCTCCTCACCAGGCCTGATGCTCTGCAGATGGTCTGGATCCCTCCATCCCGAGGCAACCCAAGGCACAGACTGATCTGAAAAGCTGCTCTGTACTGCTGGGCAGCTCCAGTCAACACTCGACAGGGTGCTGAGGTGTTTTTTTTTCCCCTGTGGTATTTCATTTTCAGTCTAATTGTCATTTTCTTAACAAAGACTAAGGAATGAAACAGCAGGTTAAAAAGTCTGTAGCCCTTCAAGTAAAACCAACACACCTCAGCAAAGATCCTGACTTGGGGCTTTTGCTTTGATACTGATTTTACTGAATTTTGGGTTTTTTTTTTTCCTTGATTCTGATTTTTTTTAAACTGCTCTTGCCCTGAGGTCACTGCCAGCTTTGAGGCAGCCAGTCCTGAAATGCACAGAAAATAAGATCAGAATTAGGCCTGACTTGACCCTCTGCTCCTATGCCTACTGCCAGATGGAAGAGTAACGAATTCACTGAGCAGCCTGTTTTATCCCTGCATCCCAAATCCAACACCAGTGAATCCTGGTCATCCTCACTAAAATAGAAAAGCATCATTCCTGTGTTAGAGCTGAAACCCCAGACCTTGGAGTAGCTTTGCATGACAAGCTGCTATCAGAGCTGAGCCCAGACGTCCTGTTTTGCCTCATGTTGTCATGATAAACTTCTCTTTTTTCCATTCTACTGAACCAGGCTGCAAGCAGGCAATGGTATTTTCCTCCCACTTCCCATGCAGCAAACTTTCCCTTGAATTGTGGGGTGGAGCCTCATTACTTCTTCCAGGAGGACAAGAGGATCCCTGTCTGCTTCCCTGTGATGTGATGCAGGTGAATGCTACCTAAGGCAGAGCCACCATCTTTTTATCTTTTTTTTTAATCTTTTTCTAACTACTTCTCCACTGCCTTCCTCCATTTCACCCAGTATCTCTGTCTCTGGTACTTCCCTGGAGCTCTGGGCACATGCAACAAGTTTTCCATATCTATTTTATTCCCCAGAGGAACCATCTCTTTCCCTGTTACTTCCCACAGTCATCACTTCTCTGATGTGACAATGCCAACAATTCTCCAGAGCACCGTGGGACACTGTCCACACACACACAGAGCTGCCAGACACCTCCAGGACAAAGAGCTTGTCCAGTGTTTCACACAACACCTCAACCTCAGGGGGAAAAGTCAACAAGCAGAGAGCTGGCCAGGAGGGTCTGTGTGGCCCTTTGTGGTGCTCACCTACGTGGTTCCACCCCAGGGTGCAACTAGCAAAGCTCATCTGCTTTCTGGGAATCACCCTGAGAAAACAACCCTGGTTCAAATATAAACAATATTTGGGTGTGAGTTACCCCCTTAAACCCATCACTGCTGCATGCTGAAGGGTGGCACATGCTCCTGTGTGGAGGGACACTTCATACCCTGCCCCAGGACTTCTTCACGTAACTGAGCTACAAAAACAGACAAAAATGGAAAAAAAAATGGAGGGGAGGAAGTCCAAAATTGCCCTGAACTCCAAAATTGCCCTGAACTCCAAAATTGCTCTGAACACCTCACTGCTGACCTCGTGAAACGCCAGGGATTAAAGGGAGGAACATAAAGGGGTGAGACACAAAAGAGTTTGGAAATGACAATGTGTTTCCCACTGGAAAGTGAAAAGGAAAAGCTGTGGGGAACTTTGGAGAAGGGGTTTGGTTTCTGAGCCAGCCCTGGCTCTGGAATGGGCTGTGATGCAGTGTGGATGGACCCTGAACTGAACTGTCCTCAGGGCTGTGAAGCCTTGACACAAAGACTTGGGGTGTATCCTGATCCAGCACCCCCAGTACACCCTTCTGCACCAGTAAATAATGGAAAAAGAAAAGAAGAGAGCCCTTGGCAGCAGCACAGACCCCTGCACACAGGCACCTCCAGCACCAACACCCTGTGGAGTGAAGCCCTTCCCTGAAACAAGCTCCTGCTGACTCTCAGAATCATTAAGGTTGGAAATGACCTTCAAGATCATCAAGTCCAACCAGCTACAAAACACTCTCATGCCCACTAAACCATGGCCTGAAGTGCCTCTTCTACATGGTCTTGAACCCCTTCAGGGATGGTGACTCCACTCCCTCCCTGGGCCTCATCACTGTCTCAGGAAATAAATCTTTCCTCATATCCAACCTAAGCCCCCCCTGGTGCAACTCGAGGCCATTTCTTCTCATCCTATCACCAGCTACCTGGGAGAAGAGCCCAACACCCACCTCACCACAGCCTCCCTTCAGCAGCTGTAGACACAAGGGCTTGACACAAGGACTTGAGAGGTTGTCACATCCTCAGGTGTCCACTGAAATCCACCGTGGACAATAAAATCTCTGCCAAGAGCAAATGCTCCTCCACAGGCCACCCCGTGAGCCACTCTGCACCTCCTCATGCTCTGCCCTTTTGTGAAAGCCCACAGGAAAATTCACTGCTGAAGACACTGATGAACCTGCTCTAGTTCCATCCTGCTCCATCTTCAGAGGTCCCTTCCAACCCTCACCATTCTGTGATGCTGTGAATCCCAGCAAGAGCAAATGCACAGGATACACCTCAAAGTCACCAGAGGTCCATGGCACTGTGAAACCAAGTGAGGATAAAAAAAAAAAGCTGATCTAAATGCCAAAGAGAGAACAGGAGGCACATGAGATTGGAAAGTGATGAGGAAGAGAGGCTGCAGAGAAGCTTCTGCCACTGCTGATGGTTCTTGTGGGTCCAGGACATCAAACCTCCCCATGTGCCTGAAGATGCAAAGACACAGAATCCACACAGCTCTTTTTCACAGGGAAAAAAAAATATTCTGGTCTCTTCAGACCTGTAAAACTCCAAGCTATCTTAATATTCTGGTGGAAGCTTTCCCAGGAATAAACATGAACTGAGAATAGAGGGATGAATGTGATGGAAAATTACCTCATTTGACAGCTACTGTTCTGCAACCTTCCCTATATGCAGATCCATATGGGCAAGCACATATGCACTGCCATACAGAGTTGTTGTGTGCAAATCTGAACAGCTTTTCAGAGATGGAAAACAGTAAGAGAAAGAAGCAGTAAAAAAAAAGAAAGAAAGGGGGAAAAAAAAAGCAGTGGGAAAAGTCAGTGGCATATGCAAGTGAGAGAAGATACAGCTCTGGATGAGACACCCAAGTGGAAAATTACAGGATTGTTCCAGAGGGGAAAAAAGGCCACGTGTGGGATGGGGCAAGGACACCAAGCAGACATTTGGCCACGCCAGAAGATCAGGAGCAGGAGGAACTGCTGCCAGAGGGGAGATTTGGTACCAGTCTTAAAGCTGGGAGAAGAAACTCATTAGGAGACATTAGCACAGGGGTAGCTGGGCCACCTGCAGAAGGTGACAGGAGATGGATTTAGTGACCACAGAAGATGTAAGAGGAGATGGAGAACTAATGGCTGGCTCTAAATGCTGGCTGCAATATAATTCTCCCTAAAAGCCCAAGCTGCCAGAGATTTATCCAGTGCACCACGTAAAACAAGTCAAAATTATGACTACAAGTCAGAAAGGTTTTCAACTAAACTCCTTAGACATGTTTTCATTTCACAGAAATACAAGTCAGACAGGTAAATTAATCCTAATTAACCTGATTAGGATTATTTCTGTGGTAAGAATCATTCACTGGCACCAAAAGCTTTTTGTGTTTTTTTTTCCCCTCTCTCCAAAAAGAATTCCCTTTGTGCACCTGCTTTTAACATCACCACACAGCACATCCAACTGTAATTCCATTAGGGTCAGGAGAGGTTTCATCCACTTGATGAAGTGCAATGAATAAATACAAAATCATTCACATTCTGTACTCTCTACAGGGATATTTAAGGTTGTTTGCTTTTTTTTCCCCCCAAAGCAAATGGGTTTTATGTAGTTAAAAGTCCTTGAAAATATCAAATCACAAGGTGTTTTTTCTTTCAGAGAACTTCATTTCTTTTCAAATTCTTGTAACTTTGGGAAAGAGCTCACAGAGGAGGGGATGAGAATCAGCACCTCTCATCCAGGTTCATTCCCTGAACCTCCCGTGCCTCAGTTTCCCCCTTTGCACCATGGCAATACTATTTCTGTCCCTGGGACACAGGTACTGGAAATCCTGATTTGCTCCCACATCTCTCATTCCAGGCCAGGCTTGAGGAGGCTCTGAGCAGCCTGAGATAGGTGCAGATGCCCCTGCTGAGTGCAGGGGGATTGGCCTGGATGCCCTTTGGAGCTCCCTTCCCACCCAATCCATTCTGTGATTCTATGAAGTCCAAGGTGAAAAGCAAGTAGAAATTCTTTTTCTGATTTAAACTTCCATTTCCAGACCCAGCAGATGTCACAGAGAAGACCAGCTCTCAAACCAAGAGCTCTCCTGACAAACCCCTGGCAGCTTTAGGTGCAGCAAACAACAAAAGGCAGCTCTGGGCTCTCTGGGCTCCTCTCATCAGAGAAACAAGAAGTTAATTCTTGTCTGAGCTCATTGGCAACTGATCACCTCTGGGGTCCATCCACCACTTTTGTTTTCATTACTTAGTTGCCAAACTCCAGGGAGGTACCCAGGAGATTTCTGGTCTCCTGGCTCTGCCCCTTTGCATTATTAATAGCAGCTGGGTCTAGAAAGCTCCATTTCTCAGCCCCCTCCATGGAAATTCATCAAGCCTGGAATGCTTCAGCCTTCAGCATCTCCACCCAAATGACCTAGGGACCATCCACTGACACAGACATGCAACATGGCAATAGCATTTCTGACCCTGTGGCACAGGGAGGAGAAATGCTAATTTTCTATCACATTGCTCACCCAAGGCCAGGCTTGAGGAGGCTCTGAGCAGCCAAAGTCCCAGCAGAACCCAAGAACATCTACTCAGACACCTGCAGCAGGTCCAGCACATCCCCACCATCACCCACAACCATCTCCTGGCTTTGCAGGTCATGGAACACAAGGTGTTTGCAAACCCCTCTGGGTCTCAGCCCCAAATGCTCTTCACCAAACAAGTATTTGGAAAAGGGCAGCTCCAGGGTGTGAGCAGAAAGTGGATTTTCCACCAAAAACAAAGGAAAATAAACCAAAACTGTAAGAAATAGCTGGGCAAACACTGACTTGCTGGTTGTCCAAGAAAACACAGGTTCTACCCTCTCAAACTCCTGGCCCTGCACGTCTTGTTCAGGCACAGATCTGGCAAATAAACTTCTTTCTCATGACAAATCCTCCAAGGGGCTGGGGAAATCTCTCTCTCTCTGGGAGACAAATCTGAGGGGCATGGGGAGCTGCTCTGAGCCCCCCTGGTTTGCCCAAGGGGCCTGAGCACAACTCGGTGTCTTTAGCATGGATTTGAATGATGGAACAGAGTATGCTTACTAAAATTGCTGCTGATACCAGGCTGGGACAGGCTGCAAGTACTTCGGAGGTCAGGATTAGGATTCAAAATTATCTTGAGAAATTGTAGAAATGGTCTGGAAAAAAAAAAACAAGAGAAAAAAGAAAAAAGACAATTGAGGAATGATGGGTGAACAGCGCTAAGATAGGAATAATCATTGTCACGAGGGAAATAAACATCAGCTCACAAAGCCTGGGGGGTTACTGCAGGAGATCTCAGGGGTCCCAGGGGTCACACACTTGAGCAGGAGCTGAACACGGGCACGTTACAGCAACAAAACCAAACTGCTGATTATGGAGCTCGGCTGAAGTCCTGATCCTGGACACTGCCTTTCAGTGAAATGGTAGAGGGCAGCCAAGAATGATCAGAGATGGAGAAAGCACAGACTGGAAAAATCAGGGGAGTAAATAAATAAATAAATAAATAAATAAATGTCACATTCATCCAGACTACAGACAACAGGGAGGCATGATAATGGTCTTCAGCCTCATCAAGATGGCCACAACAGAAAGAAATAAACTATTTTCTTGGCTTGTCAAGAGTAGCAGAAGATGTGATGTTCTTAAATTGCACCGAGGAGCCCAGGTTAGAAACTGGGAGAGTTTCCTGACTATGGGAAGAGAAGCTCTGAGCTGCAAGTTGAAGGACAACTGTGGGCTCCCCAACCTTAACTAATCCAAGAGGCTTCTCTGATGGTGTGACTGGGGGGTAGATGAGGGGAGAGCAGTGGATGTGACTGCCTAGAGTTCAGCAAGGCTTCTGACACTGTCTCCCAGAGCATCCTCACGGGGAAGCTCAGAAGCGTGGACAGTGAGAGGGGTTGAGAACTGGCTGGAGGACAGAGCTCAGAGGGTTGAGATCACTAGTTCAGAGTCCAGTTGGAGACCTGTAGCCTGTTCCCAAAAGGTCAGTGCTGGGTCCAGTCTCGTTCAACTTACTCATCAGTGACTGGGATGAAGCACAGAAGAACCCTCAGCCAGTTCCCTGTTGACACAGCACTGGGAGAGTGGGTGACACCCCAGAGCTGAGCTGCCATCCAGAGAGATCTGGGCAGGCTGGAGAGCTGGGTGAAGGGGAAGCTCCTGAAGTTCCACAGAGGCAACTGTAGGGCCCTGCAGTGAAGGTGGAATAACCCCCTGCACCAGTACAGGGGAGGGGTGACCTGCTGGGAAGCAGCTCTGCCAAGAAGGAGCTGGGAGTGCTGGGGGACAAGAAGTTGCCCATGAGCCAGCAGTGTTCTCCTGTAGCCAAGGAGGCCAATGGTGTGTGACCAGCAGGTCTGGGAAAGTTCTCCACACTTTCTACTCTGCCCTGGCAAGGACTGAAGAATTGTGTCAGGTTCTGGGCTCCCCAGTTCAAAAGAGACAAGGAACCACTGGAAAGAGTCCAGCAGAGGATATGAAGATGCTGAGGGGCTGAAGCATCTCTGTGCCAGGCCAGGCTGAGAGCCCTGGGGCTGTTCAGCTGGAGCAGAGCAGCCTGAGAGGGGAGCTGAGCAATGCTGAGCAAGAGATAAAGGGCCCTGGGGGGCAAGAGGATGGGGCCAGACCCTGGGCAGTGGTGCCAGGGCCAGGACAAGGGGCACTGGGCACCAACTGGAACCCAGGAGGAGAAAGTTCTTTGGTGTGAGGGTGTCAGAGCCTGTCCCAGGCTGCCCAGAGAGGTTGTGGAGTCTCCTCTGGAGAGATCTCAACCCCCCTGGACACTGCACTGCTGGGCCCTGCTCTGGGTGCCCCTGCTGGGGCAGGGGGTGGCACTAGAGCATCTCCAGAGCTCCCTGCCAACCCCCAAGGTTTTGTGATGCTGTGATTACAGCTGCTTTTAACAGAAGTGATTTTTTTATTTTAATAAGCAAATAAATAGAGCATTTCAGAAGCCCACAGCAATGCAAAACTGCCCTGGCTCGAGCAGGGCATTACAGTCGTGTCCCTCCCCTCCTGCCAAGGCTTCTCCAGGGCATCTCTAATCTCAACAAGCAGCTGAAATGCCAGTGGGAATGAACGTTGGCTGTGCTGCCTTCCTAATGAATAAACATCTAAACAGATTTTATTTTTTTTCCCAGGTGAAGCTCCATCCTTTGCCCCAGGTTTGTTCAGGAGCATCCTATGAGACAGCAGGCAGCCTTCTACTGATAAGCTGCACCAGTCTGAACTGGGAGGCATCTGCCCCTTCTGGGTTTTGAACAAAGACTATCAGATGGAAGAAAAAAGTAAAAAATAAAAAAATAAAAATAAACCAGCAGCAGCCCGGGCAGTTGAGATAAAGTTGCTGTTATCACCCTCTCTAAGAAAGCTGCATGTTTCTATCTCCAGGCAGTGAGTCTGGGAAGCAGTTTGAACAGCAGTTAGAATTTCCTCTCCCAGCCAAGCTGTCCTCACTAAGCCAGGGGAGGGTCTGAGCTCCTGTGACCTTTCACTGGTCATTCCTGGAAGACAGTGGCACTGCCAGATCCTCCAGGCAGCAACCACACCAGCCACCCCTTGCAGACAGGGCAGGGCCTTCCTGCTTCTCTTTTCTGGTTGAATCAAAGCTTGCAAAACCTCTTAGATGAAAACAAAAATAATATATATGGGGTTTTTTTTAATATCCCTATTTCAGGTTGAAAACAACTTTGTAAATCACAGCCCAGCGTGGAGAGGTCTGGCAGGTCTCCTCTGCAGTGGCTCTGGACAGGGTGGTAATTGATAGGACTGGAGGGGATGGATCCAAACCAGAGCTGGGGGGATTCAGATCAGACATCAGGAAGAATTTCTTCCCCAGGAGGGGGTGAGAGCCTGGCCCAGGGTGCCCAGAGAGGTGGGGGCAGCCCCATCCTTGGCAGTTTCTCAGCCCAGGCTGGATGGGGCTCTGAGCAACCTGCTCTAGTGGGAGGTGTCCCTGCCATGGCAGGGGGTTGGAACTGGATGAGTTGAAGGTCCCTTCCAACCCTGCCAATGTCTGATTCTATGATAGTGCAGCATTTAGCTGGGCTTGTTGATGCTGCAGTCAGTGGGTTTCTGCAGTGCTGCTGGCAGCATTTCACCCCCTTTCCCCCCCATCAGCCTTGCAGCACAAAATGCAGCCAATTAAAGGAGCATCTGAGACCACCCAGGGGCTGAGGTACCAGCAAAGCTGCAGTTCTCAGGGGGTACCACAGCACTGAGGGACTGAATTTCCATAGTGGTTGTTCACCCACTAAGAAGAAAAACCCCTAAACCCCACCATTTGGGGGCTATTTCACCCCCCTGCCAGGAAAGAGCTGGAAAGGGCCATTGCTTCTGAGCTGAATTACATCTGCTAAGGGTGAGGGAAAAGAGCACTGCATGAGCCAAACCCCAAAAAGTTAATATATTAAACTGCAGCAAGAATGCAGCATCTTCAAAGCCTCAGAGCTTTCCCTCCCCACACCCTCAAGTGTGAAATCAGAGATTCTTTTTTTTTTCCTTGCCTCTCTAAGGCTTTTTTTTGCTCATTTCCTTCCTGGCTTCGTCCTCTTACACCAATGAAATCAGGATTAATTAACATCAATGTAGAGATTAAGATAATTCCCAACCAGGACTTTCTTGTCATCTTCTAGGGAATTAAAGTAAAGCCCCCATGGTGACAAACTGCCCACCCTGCCAGGCTGGACAGCCTCTCTGGGGGTTCAGGTGACTCCAGGCTGCCCCACACCCCCATCTCTTGCTTTGGGGGAGCTCAGACAATCTCACCCAGGCTGGTTCTTTGTTTTCCATGCACCTCTTCTAGACCCACCATCACCTTTTAATTTCACAGGCAATTTAATTTCACACTGCACACCACGAACAAGTAGAAAAAGGAAAAACCAAGTTCAGCAGTCTGTGGTGCTCTGATGTCTGTGATGAGCAGCTGAGGAGGAAATGTCTCTGGATTCTCCTCCACAGAGACACCTCTGACCCTGGCAGGCTCCAAATTCTCCCAAGGTCTCTTGCTATCAATTGAACTATGAACTTCCAGGCAGCTTTCTGGAAGATCAACAGACCAGATCTCATCTTTCTCAGCTTATTGCAGGGGGGTTGGACTGGCTGCCCTGTGGGGGTCCCTTGCAGCCCAATCCATTCTGTGATTCTATGATCTCCTGGGCATTTGCTCAGCAGTGGCAAGTCAAACCAAGCACCTTCAGCAAGAAGATGGGATGCAATGCCATCAGTCACCTCCCTGCAGGGGACAAGAGGTGCCTCCTCTGTCTGACAGGCAGCTCCAACCTCTCCAGCCTGGCAGGGATCCATGGAACTGCCTCTCCAGCCCAGAGGCTGCAGCACCAAACTCCAGCTTCCCAAGCACGGTGGTGTCTTGACTTGGAGACCCCTCAGGAGACCTGCAATCCCCACCTCAGCTTCCCAAGGTTTTGTGTTCACCTTATAAACACAGTGTTCTCAAAAGGAGTCTGCTGTCAAGAAAGACAGAGCATCAATGACAGCTTCTGCAGCTATTCATTCATCTTTCCCTCAGCGTGTCAAGAACAGCAGCCAAAGGAAAGTTATTCATGGGGCACATTTCTGGTGCCCCTCGATTTTGTTTTGCCCCAGGGTGGTGTTTTAGAAGCTGTCCAGGATGTGAAAAAGCACGAGCTTGGCTTTTAGAAAGCACTGAGAGCTGCAAAGAGAGTCCCAGGTATGGGGAAGGGTCGGGCACTTTAGTTTTCTGACCCTCTGCAGAGCAGAAATGCTCCACGAGAGAGGCTGTGAGCAGAGAAACACCCAGCACTTGGGTTTTGGATGGAATCAGTTCTAGAAAAGAGTGCAAAAAATCAACCAGAACCTTATTGCAGAACAGTGGCCTCCATCTGTGAGCAGAAAGCATCACACAGGCAGTTATTTCAGGAAAAAATAAGCTGGCCAAACATATGCACTAATGACTCATTAAGATAAAAATCTTCGCTTCATCTTCCCTAGCAGTGCAAAAGGAAAAAAAAAATAAAAATATTCACTTTCCAGCCTCCAAAACACAAATATCCAGGCTCCTCCCAAACCAGAAGGTTCACACCACCCTTCCCACCACAAGCAGGGCAGGGTTCACACCTCCTCTGGGCAGTCACACCGAGGTCCACAGCAGAAACCAGAACCTTCTGGGAGCTGGAGGGCTCCTCAGCCTGAGAATCATGACAAGAGGAGCTCTCTTGGCCAGCAGAAGCTCAGCTCCAGGTTGCACACCCTGATGTGCCACAGCATTATCATCTCAGTGGTGAAGAGGATGCCAAATTTCTGTGCTACCATTTGCTTTTTTTTCAACCTCTGAAAGCCAACACCACGAAAGTGGAACCCCGAGGACAGTGGCCAGGAGTGATTGTCACATTCAAACCCCACTCACAGCACAGACTCAATCTGTACAAAGCACAGCTAGGGTGGCTGGGAGGGGGGGTTTTTGCCTTATTTTAAAAAATAAAAAATAAAAAATAAAAAAAAGGAAAAAAAGTGGCCTCTTCTGTGCACAGAAGTTGTGCTGTAGTCTTGCTGGATGACACACCAAAGAACCACAAGTGCAGAGCCCCAAGGAGACAAAGGGCTGATGCAAACGGAAAACAATGCAGCAAAAGGAAGTCATTCTGTAAGGCAATTGACTTTGTTCTTTCAGGGGTTTTTTGGGGTGTCTTCTTTCCATAGCAAGTTTCCACTACAGTTATTTAAATGAAACCCGTGTGTATTTTTGTCCTCAAACCTACGAGGCTGCACAGCAGGAGCTCTGCTGAACCTCAGTAAAACAACAGAGAGTTGTGCACAGGTCCAGGTTTTCTGGTCAGAAGCAGAGAGCAAACACAAGGAATGGCCCAAAATAATTAGTGAGTTATTTTCTTAAACTAAAACCTAGAAAGACCTCAAGATACCACATGGAAAAGCCACTGGAGATTTTTAAGGTGGGACAAAACTGTCTGCGAGCATGTGGAGAGTGCAAAGCACCTGCACAGGCAGAGAGGCACAGGGTGGTGGGGGGTGGAAGGGAGCTCTGGAGATGCTGGAGTCCAACCCCCTGCCAGAGCAGGGGCACCCAGGGCAGCCCACACAGGAACAGAGCCAGGGGGGGCTGGAAAGTCTCCAGAGGAGACTCCACAGCCTCTCTGGGCAGCCTGGGCCAGGCTCTGCCACACTCACTGTGCAGTTTTTCCTCATGTTGAGGTGGGACACACATATTTAGGGGTCGCAACACAGAGCATTCTAGGATCTTCACAGGATGATGGGGTGAAACACAGAAAGAGCTGAATGCACATTAGGAAACCCCTCCAGCAAGAGTCATCCCATCACTTGCAACACCTCAAGGCTAGACAAACATCCTCCCAGCAGTGAATGGGGCAACACTGCTGGTCAGGATGCAGAGCTGCACCATCATCATCATCATTTCTGGGCTGCAGTGGACTTGGACATGGGGGAGATAACTCGGTGTAAGAGGAGGGCAGCCTGAGGCAGAGCCTCAAAGTTGAGCCTGAGCCTCCAAGTGATTTTGGGGATGCCTGTGCCTCTCTCCAGTGCCTGCTGGCTTTCCCCTGGGGCTGCAGATGCTGTGTATCAGAGCAGCTTTTGGCTCCTGGCACCATGCAGCCATGCAGGGGCACCAAAGAGAGACCCTTTTCTGCAGGAAGATTAACAATCCCCCTTTAAACCCTCTCAGGGGGTTAAATAAGCAAGGGTTTCTTGGGGAAAAATGACTCACAGGAAGGATGGCAACAATGCACTGCTATAAAATATTAAACATAATAGGTCTCTGCCTCGGACTGAAAGAATAAAAAACAAGGTAAGTGGACCTGTATTTTTTTTCTCCTGGTTCTCAGAGTCACTAATGGCCCTTTGGGTCTGGGAACAGATGTCAACAGCATTCTGCAGGTACCACAATTTACTCGCTGCAAATGATTGCCTGGCATTTAATTAACTTTTTATTGTGGCGATTCCCATCAGCTCTCCCCGCAGCACTGAACGGAACAGGCCGGAGGGAAGAGTGGATCCTTCAGAGCAAAGCAGCCCAGCTCATCAATAAAACACTGCAGCTCTGAAAGAGGAAAAGAAAGTGTGTGGCAAGAGGTTTGGTTATCTGACGTGTTTTCCCTGCCCAGGGGCCCCGAAGTGCTGTTCCCGGCACCCACGCCTCAGCTGAGGCAGTGTGAAGTTGGCTGTGGGACACAGTCACAGCATCACAGAGTGCCAGGGGTTGGAAGGGAGCTAGAAGATCATCTAGTCCAACCCCCCTGCCGCAGCAGGGGCACCTAGACCAAGTCACCCAGGAACAGATCNGGCTAAAGATCCCAGCTCTCTCAGCCTCTCCTCAGCAGGGAGATCTCCACTCCCTTCAGCATCTTGGTGCCCTGCACTGGACTCTCTCCAGTCAATCTCTGTCTTTCCTGAACTGGGGTGCCCAGCACTGGACACAGTACTCGAGGTGGGGTCTCAGCAGTGCAGAGTAGAGGGGGAGGAGAACCTCCCTTGCCCTGCTGGCCACACTTCTCAGCACGTGGATGGTGGTTTTGCTGCTTATGCCCATCACGGGTCACATGGGATCCCCTTTTGGAGCAGAGGATGGAAGAACCAGACTCAACAGGTCACTTGTCCAGCTCTGCAGGAAGTTCTCAGACTACAGAGAGCTCCTCATTCACCAGCTCATTTCCCTCATCACAGACCCTCCTGGAACAATCCCAACCTGGAGGGAGATCTGTCCAGCTAATGAAAACTCCTCCATGATTTGTGCTTTTTTTGTCCCCCTGCAATGACAAGTGGCCATTCTTGCTCCCATTATAGCAGCTGGAGCTGCTGGGGAGCTGCAGGGACCCAGTGCTATCAGTGGATGAAGCAAAGGGACCAGATCTGCTCGATCCCAGTCTGCTGACCCATCCACACCACTGTGCCCAGACCCTGTGCTCCTGTCCAGCCCCCAGCTGAAGCTACACAAGATGACTTTTTCTCCTGTGCTGCACATTTTTTCTGGTGACTTCTGTAACAGCCAGTATCTACATGCACAAGTGTAGGAGCTCAGCAGCTCTGGGGCTCACACACAAGCTCCCACCTATCCAAGAACCTCTGGTAACAATCAGGTGTGCAGAGGTCCCATAAATGCCCCTGGGAAGAAGAAAATCCCATGGGTAACTCATGAGGTAGCTCTTCCTGGATATACATATATATCACATATAGAGGGACTCCAAAACCATAAGCAAAACAACACAGCCAAGGAAGAAAATGGTCACATTGATGCTCAATGGCACCAGATTATCCTCAACCTCAATGTCTTTCTACCAGTTGAAG
>VYZU01014537.1:17441-29930 GCA_013401355.1 Ceyx cyanopectus | reverse complement strand
TGAGAGGATGAAATGATTGAAGGAAAAGTCTGCAGATAGAATATCAGTGAAATACATATACCCCTTAATGTTTATCTGGGAATGTTGCCAGGCTCTCTGTGTGTCTATGATGGAAAAGATTTTGGGAGTTAGTTTACCACTAACCCTTTGCCCCTAACAATTTCTTGCTTTTTCTATCAGACTCTCAGCATGATTGAAAACATAAACCAGTGAGTTTTGCATGAAGATGGAAAGGAACTTACTTCATCATAGACATTGAGTTTTCGGAGTACAGCATGGGTAGAAGATATCCATTGCTGGTTTAGTCTCAGATGTGTGGTCAGATACTTTTGTTTGAACCTCCCCACATTCTTCAGGATGTGAGTGGGAGTATTCTACCATACATGAAAACCTTAAATGACTCCTGTGACATCTCTTACAATGAACCTCTGGTATTATTGGTTTCTAAGAAAAGAATTTTAAGTTTATGTTTAGGTAGGATGGACATGGAGATCTGAAATTGCATGGTGAACTACAGCACTTTTGAAATCTGTTACTGAAAAACGGTGGTGTGAACACTGACCTGCAAGCTGCAGAACCAGTAGGTAAACATAATGGTAACAGGTTATGGCTGCAGACTAATAGTGAGTTGTGCACTGTGCCTTTATCTAACATAATGCTTATGAAATCAGGAAAATGAAATATCTTCCACTTAGTGGTATTTCTCTTCTGATGCAAGCAACAGTTGTAGATACAAGAGGAGAATACCCAAGCCATGGCTTTTCTTACCAGGCATGTACTATGCTGGGTGTGGGCATTGTATGTTTGGGAGAGATAACCAGCTCCTTGTGTCTGCTATGAACAGTTTCTCACCTTTAGTTAGGACAATACACTTTCTCAAGACTTTTGAATCAAGATTTTTGAATTTGGGTAAACCTTGGAAGGATTGCTTTTATTTTTTACCTCTCTCTTTTTCTTCCCAACTCCCTTCCCTTCCCCCCCCTCCTTTTTTTTTTCCTGTCTTATGGGCTACAGAGTTGACTCTGTTCATTTTCAAATTCTCTTTCACTAGGCAAGAAGTCAAACTGTGACTTTTAGGCAGAGAGGCAGGCTTTCTTGGAATATCTGTTTGAATATCACTTTTTGTAGCACGAGTTCTTAGGAACTTAGAAAGTATAGAGAATATAAAGATATCAGCATCAAGGTGCCCATGTAGCCTCGTACAGTTATCAGAGGAAGGAAATTGACTTCATCAAATGTTGAGTACCTTCCTAGTCATGTTTAAGTTATGCCTCTTGTAGTTGTGAGATGTCTAATAACTTATGTCAGGTGTCTTAACAGTACTACAACCAATCTTTTCACCAGGATGTAGGTTTGGTCAGGAATGCATTAATGGATCACAGTATCTTCTGTTACAATAGGCAATCTTTTACCCTCTGCAACTAAACCATGAGCCATCATAGGGAGAGAGAAAGCAAAAATACATAGCCCAGTTGAGGCAACAGTTGATTATTGCTGTTATCTTTAGGGGTTTATTCCAAATGTGAATTTAGCCCAATATACTTGTTGCTTACAACAATAACACCNTCATGGTTCAATTGTAATACAGTTATAACTGGCTGAACAAAGGGAAGGTTTTTTTCTACTTGACTGCTTAGCACACAAGCTCAGAGTAATTGGCAAACCTGAAAAAAAGGTATGTCTTTAAGAGGAAATAAACCAGAAAAGCTTATTTAGGAGAGAAGCAAGAGGAGGAGTTTTACTTTACAGTCTTCTTAAAGGACAAGGTTGGGGAAATTCCATAACCCTGTTAGCATGACCCAAGATCATGTGTTTAAAGACTTGAACATAAGTGTCTTGTGATGATTAATCTCACTTGTCTTTTCTATTTGTCTGTCACCAGAACTGTGGTGTTTGGGGACAGCTGGTGTCCTTAGACCTAAGCCATATTCTGTGTGCTTATTCCTTATAAGTTTACAGACTGAGCTGACTAGGATGGCAGTGAAGCTTAACTAGGAGGTTAGAATCTTGTTCCTAATGAACTGAGTGGTATCGGACTTGTGAAGTTGAGGTGCTTATGACCTTGAGGCTCATTCAGCAAGAAGACAATAACTGTACTTTTGTCTGAAGACAAAGCTGTTTTCAATTCAAATGGAGGCAATGAAGCTTGGTAACTTGCATATATTGACATCTGGATTAGAGGCAGAGATTATTTTAAATCTCACTATCGTTCCCCTGTATTGAAAAGTGATCGAGTGACCTCTCACTGAAAGGTAAACAGGCCTTTTGGGAGCACTCCTTTTCCCTTGTTTGTAGTTGAGAGAGATCTGCTGGGCAATGTTGCATTCTGCTTCCTGTACTGTTGGTGAGATATTTTCTAACTGGATTTCAGGTTTTTGTGCTGAAAGTGAAGTTTAACTGTTGAAGGATGTGGAAGTTTATGAAACTGAATATACAAACACATGCTGGGACTGTTTTATTTAAGAGATTCCTTGCTTGCCACTAAGGAATAAGAGGAATCCAAAAAATGTATTTCACTTAGCTGTAACTGTCATGAATACTAGAGGAGGTCTCATAAAGTGGATGAAGTTATTTTATCAATTTGTCAACTAGTCACTGTCTTTCTTTAAGGGGTTATTTCAGGGAAGAATCAAGTTAGTTCTTAAGGGAAAAGGCAACGAATGACATGATGAGATACCCGATTCATAATTAATTCTGTTCTACAGGGGATCATGCACAATATTATATAATATTGTACAAATGTAATTTGAAAGCAGTGTATGGTGACTCACAAAGTCTGTATTATCAACCTCTGAGGCATTCCATTAAGTGATTCTTCTCCTTTTAGATTCTGAATTCTTTAAGGTTGAAAAACCACTTTTTCAACTTTGTCAGATATGCTCCTGTTTGTCAAATATAATTCCTTCCATGTCTCCATCTGCTTGAAAAGTCAGTCTTCAGGTGACTCAAAGGAGAAATGGAAAGAGAAACTGTAATATTTTACAGGATTATCTTGTGTTCTGTGCATTTTCAGAATCCAGACTCCTCTAATGTGTATTTTAAAAGCATTTTCAGTTGAGTCCTTACACTTTGTATGTTTTACTGGGTTTACTGAGTTGTCACTATTTTCAAAAGCCTTAATGTTGTGCAGAATTGATTGTGTACATGTTTAAGGAATGGACACATTTTGACAGAATATTAACCAAGGAACTTTCTGGTTCCAGTGACAAAACCACTATAATTTATTACTTCCACCAGTTTAAAGGTGGAGGGTTTTTGTAGATTTTTATAATGTCTTTTGAATGTTACAGATTTTTAAATTGCAAGAACAAGGATAGCGTAAAGGGTATTTGAGGCTGACAGCATTGTGCAGAACACTCATTTTTGCTCTTCTAATCCATATATGCTCTTTCTTAAGATCTGCCTAATATACTGTAAAGTATGCAGTGTGATAATCTGACACAGTTTTGGAAAACTTAGCACTATGCAATCCTTAATGTTTTACTATTTGACTTGTATGTTTGCTGCATTTTTCTGCTTTTCCTTTCAAATGAACATTGGTATACATTACAGTTTACATCTAAGGAAGTGTCAGTGTTCCATATACTTTATATATAAAATAATTCAGTAAATAAAAGTTGAATTTAAAAGTGGAATTGATAAGGCAGCAAAAACAGCTGATTGAATTACATTTAAATCCAATGTGCTGTGAAAATGTGTGAAGCAAAATTAACACTAAATACTATGAAATCAAAGGCTACTCTGGGAAGCCTAGAAAGTGCATTTTTCTAATATTGCATATCAATACCTCACTCCTTTGAATTCTTCAGAAAGTCCCTTTATTCTTCCATCCTAAAGAAAGGATGTAAATTACATCCTTACTGAACTAATGTGTCCATGGGAGGAAAAAAAAAATCAGCATCTAATTGTTGATTAACCATTTAACACGCACAGAGAGTTTAACTCAATCCACAAGGCCTGTCTAAAACTAATCTAAAAAGCTTTCAGGGTATATTTTGGTTGGAGGGAAGAGAAACTGGTGCAGCAGTAACTCCTAGTGTGTCCTTTGGTGGTGAATGGCCTGTGAATCTCATCTTTTGCTTCCTGTGGTTTTGCATTGAATTGGAAATTTTACTTAGGCCAATATATGTCCATGGTCTGAGCAGGATGCTCAGAGAGAGGAAGAAAGTAAAAATAAATGAGATTAAGTGCCTAGTCTGGGAAGTCTCTAAGTGACTTCTTGCCTTGACCTCAACCTCCTAGTTTGTTCTGTAAAAGAACAAGCTTTATATGATCAGAAATGGAGACATTTCTCTCCTATATGTTTTGCTTTGTTTTTTTTTGTTGTTGGTGTTGGTGTTTTTTTTTGTGTGTTATTTTTTTTTAATAGAAACAAAAAATAACACCAGATTTAACATCATTTGTCCTGTGCTGGCATAAGGATTTTGAGCAGGGAAAATAATCTTTTGCCACCCCGGTAGAGAAGTATTTTGTCCTTGTTACTGAACTGTCAAAGCATGGGGTTGTATCAGAGGCAGAGCAGTTCTGTTAAGCATCATACTCCCTACAAAGTGTGGGTATAGTGCTATGTGAGCTCTTTAGAGCTAGTACTGTACAGCTCCAGTTCTGTAACCACTTTTCTCCTTTATGAGCATCTACTTGTCCAGCCATGAGACAGAATCCTGTTGTAGACAAGAGGGATGGGAAGAGTGTGTATCCATCTTTTACTGCAGTGTGTGCTACTGGGAGGGCCTGCTGCCCTCAGAGCCTCTCCTTCTAGCTGCAGAGGCACAGAGCAGGGCTGGGTACATGAGCAGCAGCATTTGGCTGCTCCTATGGGTGTTGGGGTTCTTGCTTGGTCTCTGTGCACTGAACCAACTGGACAGGATGCCATTGAGGGGAAAGGTTGCACAGCCAGCAACAGGGTTTGGAGTATTTGTTTTGCTTGTTTCTAAAATTGGTCCAACTGCAAAGCTAAAAGCTTTTTCAGCAGCTGCAGAAATCTTCAGTCTTTAGCTCACAGCCTAGTCTGTCATTTTGTGTTGCATCATGCACTATTCTAGGAGGTATTGGGCAGCAGCAGAGAACTTTGCCTATTATTTCATAGCACAGTTGGTTTTCTAACTTGATTCCACAAGGGACATTTAAGGGAAAGGAAACCCACAAATAAAATTAAGATATTAAATATATATAACTAACTATAAAGTGCAGTATTTATTTGGGTTAAGAAAATGAAAATTTGCTATTGATTCTTTATACTGGATTTTATTTTGTTCTGCAGTGAGATCATTTTAGAACAGATGAGAAGACAAAACTGATCAGGCTTGTTTCAAGGTCTCACTGATCACTTAAGAGTCCCATTTCCTTGTCTCACTTTGTCATTAATTTGGAAATTTTTGTACTGAAGGAAATTAGCTGTAATATTTTATCTGAAAAGAACTTCCACTCTGAGGGAGGTGATACTATGGGAGGCCTCTAGTTGCTCTTAGAGGTTTTAAGTTTTCTGGACTTCTATCTATTTATATAAAGGTTGTGATTTGAAGTAAAAGTCCCATCTTTCATCTTGAAATACCTTATTCATGGGGTAACAAAATGGTTATAGCTAGTGGAACAAAGTTACTGAGCTACTGAAACACTGATTGGAAGTCTGAAGGAATAGTCCCAACTCATTCTAAGTTCTGTATATGCAGCTCTTTGCTCTTTTTGGACTAGTTCAGCTTTGGAATAGATCGAAGGGGTTGTTGATGCTGTGGAGGTTCTGCATACCTCTAATAATAACATGGGCTTGGAAATGAAAATGTTTTGAGTGCATATTCTCATCAAGTTTTCTTGACACTGTAAGCTTGTTCAGTAATTTGATCCTCCTTTAAGATACACCTATTCACAAATTATGCTACTAAAAATAAGCATTTTCTGTTAAGTCAGTTAAGCCTGTTAAGACACAGTTGTGAATAATTGAGTTTGAAATACTGCTTTTGCTTTTTTTTTTTTTTCCATTTGTGTTGTTCCACGTTACTATTATGAGTTGGCCTTTTTTAACTATTGTTTTGAAATTACTTGCAGTAGAATCTGAAAGATGCTACTGGAGTAAAAATACTAATTTTCAACCTAGCCTCCAGCATGGCTAAGGGGCTGGACTCGTGTGTCTGACTCAAAGGCCGTTTGCCATCTAGTGGCTTAGATGCATTAATGCCCAGAAGGTGTTCAGTGGCAAAGCTGGTTCCTGTTAAAACCAGTTGAAGTTATAGTTGTTTCTCTTATTTTTCTATCTCTCCATGATTTGCATCTGTTCCAGTTTCAGCTTTGAGGTAACAAGCCATACTGTCCAACAAAACATCAGTAGTTGTCACTTAGTGTTTCCCATAGCAGATGCCTGAAAAGGTTGTTCTATTGCTTCCAGTTAGCATGGTGATTTCTCCTCTTTTAGTCCTTGAAGTTCCCTACTTCTGTCATTAAAATGTTTGTATATGTGTATAGAGAATGACATGATTCCTTGCTGGAGTATTGGTAGATGCTGTGTGATGCTTTATGCTCCGCAATTGCCTTCTGCCTCACTTCCCCCCCCCGGGCCCCCAACTTTGTTGTATATCTGGTAGTTTGTGATGAGTATTAATTCCCATAGTTCTGTCACCCCTATTGGCATCAGCACGAGCTATAACATACTAGAAAACTTTCAATTTCTGATCTCATCACTTCAAGTAAGAGAAAGCCCTTTTGTGTTGTGTTGATTTTCCTTTTGTGTTTGAGTGTTTTTGATTTTCGGTTGTTTGGGTTTGCTTTTTTTTTCTGGGTTTTTTACACAGAATAAGTTTTTTTTGTATTTGTTTGGGTTTTTTTCTTCCATGCAGCAAGGTTGTTTCACCTCAATTTTGTTTGTCTTTCTCCTTAAGTCAGGGAAGACTGGTGGGTCTGCCCTCAGTTTAAAGAGGAATTTGCGTGCAGATTTTTGAGAGCTCTGGAAAATAGCGCTTGTCCGAAGATGTTTTCATATAGTATCTCTTCTCATGAGCCCGTGTGCTCTCCTGGGGCTTTTTTACCAGGTTACAGGCTTGCAAGGCAGCTTGGCCGAACGTCAGTTTCGGCATCCCAGCGGGTCGGCGCGCCCACTTATTTGGGATATTAACCGCTTCTGTCCAAAGCATCAATAACCCTGACGCGTTCTAAGAAGGGCTGGTTGCAGTCGCTGCGCGCAGTCCCGGACTCCTGCGGAGCCCGGTGCCTGCAACCCGCGCGGCAGCTGGGGCGGTCCCAGCCGTGCTCGGTGCCGCCCCCGCCTGACGCAATCGCGGCGCGACGCTCCCGCCGCCAATTCCTGCCGGCGGGGTAGGGTGAGGGGGCCGATGGCCTCGCAGGACGTGCTCGGCCAGACCACCCGACTGGCCTCCTCCAGCGCTTTGCTACAGGTGCCTCCCTCCTCCTCCTCAGCGGTACCTGTCGGGAGCCGCATCGGCCCCCCTTGGGTCGCAAGTGTTTTCCATGCGGCTTCTTCCACAGGTGCTGTTCCGGGTGGTCACCTTTGGGTTGAACGCGTTCACCCTGCGCTACCTCTCCCGCGAGCTGCTCGGCGTGGTCAACGTGAGGTGAGGAGGAGGAGAATGAAGAGCACCCGGGCGGGCGGCCGGCATTCCCCGGGACAGGGCTTCCGGCATGAGGGGGCTTTGAAAACTCGTCCGTGCCCACTGGCGCGGTCTCTGGGTTCGCAGGCTGAGTGCTCATAACGCTATGTAGAGTGCTGTTTGATTCACTGTGAAGCGCTTTGCAGTGTTTGATCATTGAATGTTTCCGAGGTTTGTTTGGGTTTTTTTTTGGCCTAAAACGGAGATACTGCTGGCCTGTTTCCATGGTGAACTGTCAGCTTGCTGGGGAGAAGCTGGACGTGGTTCTATATTATGTGCTGTGCTATACAATACATTTTGCACTTGTGTTTTTGGTTTATAGCATGTTTGAAGTATTTTTTGCCATTTGAAGAATCACATGTAATTTCTTTCCTTTTCTTGGTGATGATAATTTCCCTCCCATCACCGTGTTTTCTTTGCATGTCTGTTACGATTGTCTGTCAGGCAATCCTGTGCAAAAACTGTCAATGATGCTACTGCATGAAGGATTTTGGTACATATATAAGTAATTTAATCTTTTTTTTTTTTCTTTTTTTTTTTTTTCCCACTCCTTTAGGCTAACTCTGCTGTATTCAACAGTTGTCTTCCTGGCCAGGGAAGCATTCCGCAGAGCTTGTTTGAGTGGAAGTACAAAGAGAAATTGGACCAAAACAATTAATCTATTGTGGCTGACGTAAGATACCTTTAAAAATTTACTAGTTTAGAATTTCTTTCTAATTCTTGTCTGAGAGCTCACAAAGTAAAAGCGAGTGCTTATTCACTGAGGTAATTATTACAGCATTTAGTTGCCTCAATCACTTTTCAGGACTGATGCAAGAACTGGTTGTGTGTTGCTTCAACAGTTATGGACTTGAGCTCTTCTTGAAGCATGTGGAAAAGTGCATTGGCAAAGGTGTTATCGGGAGATGTTCTGTTATCTGCTGCTTCTGTTCGGCCTGGAGTTTCATTTATGTTGTAGCTGTTAAAGGACAGTCGTGTTGCACAAATACATAGTCCTGAATTTTTCCTTCCTTTGCCTTCTCAGTCTTGTTCTTTTATGACTTGATGTGCATTTGTACATCTCCTTAAGTATTTATTTATCCCAACACCTCTTCCACACCCCAAATTATTTTTTGAAAGTCTTAAGCTCTCATGCTTTAATGGCGTGTTGGGTAGGAGAGATGTGAAAGGGTGAAAGAAAGTGGTAATTAAGTGACAGGGAAGTAAGTAGCACTACATCTTTCACTTGCCATGCCATTTATAGAAGAAAGTGGATAGCTTAAAGTTTACATGAAGCTGCAGCTAGAGAGTGTAATCACACATTGCAGATAAGTGGATTTTATTACTTGTTTCTCCCTTTTGGTTCCTGGACACACCTCTCTGCTACTTCCCCGTCAGATCTAGTAGCTGTGCAGCCACAATTAGTTGGGTTGGGAAATAAGTTTACCTGCCTAATATGGTGGAAAACTACCCCTGCATGACAAAACCGTAGTCTTCTGGGGCACCCTGATGACCTTCCCTGGAAGAGCACAGCCTTTACTTAGATCTGACCCCAGAATAGAGGCTACATATGCTCATCTCTATTCAAGTGTAAAGAAAAGGAATTGTCCCTTTCAGGGATGAGTTTAATATATTTTAAAGGTCTTAGATCTGTTCTCTTTACTATATTATAATGTTGGCTGCTATTTGACAGTCTTTCAAGTGGGTGCTGAATGATGGAGCTAATGATGACTTTGTACACCTTTTTTCTTTTTAAAATTTTCCTCATAGGGAAGCATTACTTAAAATGAAGATTAACTTTCTTGAAGGATCTGAAATACTTCTTAAGAACTTGACATCAAATACCTTAGGGATCTGATAATGGGAGGGTCACATACATCCTGCTGCAATGATGTAAAACTTTCTGCACTCTGCCAGAAGCTTCGTGTTCCTGAAGCAGTGTCAACAGAAGGTAATACACGTCTGCACTTGTGTGCCTGGCTTGGCTTTGTAGCTATACTCACTGATCAAAGTGGCTCTGAGCTACAGCAGAGCATTATGAACTGGCATACCTAAGGTGCAGGCATGCATTTTCTTCTGCTCACTCTGCCGTCAGTCTCTGGAGCATCAATGATTTTGGGGAAGAGTGAGAATAGCAGTTGGAGTGATGACATCTTTATGTGTTAGAACAAAATCCAACAAAGCTTGTTTACCAAACCCCTGGTAACTGCAGACTATAAAAGTTGTGACAATGACATATGTATTATTCTGAAGACTGATAATGGGATCAGAATTGTTAGATCCTAGGGAACAAGAAATGCAGGTAGTTGACCTTCTGTTAGATTCTTGGAAAAAAATAGACAAGTCAGAAAAATGTTAACTGTCTTGTGAAAGAATGCCTGAAAAGTATTCTTTCCAAAAAATATTCTTGGTATTGTAATATAAATTAATCAGTTGTTTCAGCTTTAAAAAGTTATAATGGTAGTATGTAAAAGTTTAATTTTCTGTATTTTCTTCTGTTTAACATTTAATTTTTTTGTTTGTTTGTTTTGTTTTTGTGTTTTTGGTTTTTTTTTTCTCCTCTGTTAATTTTTTAGAGTCCCTCTTGGTGTGTTTTGGTCTGTTTTCTTGGGCTTAGTCTGGTTGTACTTACTTGAAGTACCTGATCCTTCTGTGGTTCCTCATTATCAGGCCGGTGTAGTGGCATTTGGTCTGTCTGCAGTTATCGAGCTTCTGGGAGAACCATTCTGGGTTTTAGCACAAGCTCATTTGTTTGTGAGACTTAAGGTTAGTAAAGTACATGTGGTGTATGCATGGGGTGGGGGCATGAAGAATTATATTTGTCTATTGAAATTCCTGAACTAGATCTTTGCATATTGAAGAATATAAAAAAAACTACAGAATTGTGCATACTGTTAATCATTACATAATTAATAATGAGTTTTAATTGGAGGGATCTTCCACAATTTTGCATTTCAGTTGATTGTTGGTATGAAATTGTGAAATACCACAATTGGGAACATGATTGTCTCAGGAAAATTTACTCCCATATAAAGGACTGGGAAAGTGCAGTGGAGGAAATGTGAACTGCAAGAATAGAAACTACAAAGAAATTACAGTTTTAGATGGCCCACTCAGTAGAAAGAAACTCTGGGATAAAGTCACACAGACTTTGAAAATCTTGTTCATACACAAATTTTGTGCACGTAACTAAGGTGTTCTAAGTTGTCTACATGGTTAAGTTGGCAGAAAATAAATACCTGTTTTCCCTTTCTTCAAGGTAATTGCTGAAAGCCTTTCAGTAGTGTCAAAATGCATTTTAACGGTTATTTTAGTACTCTTTTGTCCTCAGTGGGACCTCTACATTTTTTCACTGGCTCAGGTAAGTTTCCTGTGTTCTCTTTTTCTATAAAGTCTTGATTCATCTGAATTATTTGCTGCTATCTTTGACATGTAGCCTGCTAAATAACTTTGAGGCGATGAGAGAAAATGCTTCTGGGAGGTTTAATATTTGGCACCTGTGTATAGTATGTTCATTATTTTCATTATTGACATGATTCTCTGACCCCCATCAGTTTACTGGCTGTACAAGCAAGAACATTGTTCTATATGTGAAGGCACATCTTGCAAATGAGGTTATGTTATTAAATATTATGTTAACTCTTCTTAGTTATATATTCTAATGCTTGAAGTCTCTGTTCACTACCTGGACTCAATATTAATGTTAGACTTCAGATTCTGCTGTGTAGAAGATTATAATCATGCAGACTGTACCACCAACCTTTTTCACCTTTTCAGAAGGTTCTAATATTGTGTAACAGACTCAGATTAAACTTTTTCTTTACTACAATGAAGAATGGATCTATTGGCATCTGAAAAGGAGGTTTGTTGCCTGTGCAGTATCAGTTTACTTGGAAATTAAAATGTGATCCGCCTCAGTGACATCTGTTTCTTTTGTTGCTCAGTTTTTGCAGTATCTGTAGTGTAGGTAGCATATAGCTGATCAAAGAAAGAATGTAGATTGTAGCTGCTCCATCACCTTGTTTTTTTGGATGAGTGAATAATTGCCAATATAAGAGTTGGCAAAGGGCTATGATAACCTACAGATTTAAAAAAAATCAACAGCATTCTTGGGGTGTTAAAGTCCTTACATAATTTATAAATTTGACAAGAATAAGAACTATTTACTATATTTTGTTCTCACTGAATTTGGAACTCTAACATATAATTCTGTGTTTGTAAATTTATTTTATGTAACTGGTTGTTTTCTCTTTCCATATCTTTCAAGCTTTTATATGCCAGCATTCTGGTAATGTGTTACATAACTTATTTTGTGATGTTTTTGGGATCTCCTGAAGCAACAAAGAAGTCATTTCCAGTTTCTAGAATGAAAGCTTTGTTACCTAACTTGGTGGAAGATGAGGTAGGTTGCACCGTTCATTATTCATTTTAACTTTTCCTTGTGCAAACTTTGAAAATTAGTTTAAGATAGTGGAGTTGAGTGATTTTGAGGATGTTTCTGCATTGTAGAAGATATGATTGCTTTAAAAAAAACCTGCAAATTCTGTTTATGGTTTGTGTCAATAAAATCCTTGTTAGATAAGTATTATGATGCTTGACTTCTATGTTATGGGCCTGTTGTTGACTTAACTTTTAATACCTTTATACGAACTCTGAACTGGAGAAAGAATGTGTGCAGGGGAGTGATCAGGTGTTGTCGCGGTTTGGGGTCAGGGCAGCCCCCAGACCGCGACAGATTTAATTGGCGCCCAACGTGGGGCTGCTTTTGCTCAAGGACCTGGAAGTACTTGGTGGGTAATGATGCAAGATGGTGAAGTACAATGTGTACCTCAAGGAAATTTGACTTTGGGTGAGAATACTCAGTTCAAAACTAGATATAAACGGCATAATATTAACAATATGCATTAAGTATCTT
>VYZU01014537.1:1156-16716 GCA_013401355.1 Ceyx cyanopectus | reverse complement strand
TTTGCATTCCATCCCTGGCAGTAACTGTAAACATGAGGTGTTATCACTGTTAGAAGCAGACTCTGTCTGCAAAACATGCTGCTAACTCTAGAAAGTGCAGTTAGTTAGAAACCTAAGCTGAAAAGTAAAATCACTGAACAGAATTTGCTTGGTTTTCACCCAAACCAGGACAGGTGTGCAGGGGAATGACCAGATAGCACTGGACTTGAGGCAGGAAGGAAAATAGAACTCTCTTGCCATAGATTTTGGTAATTGGACCTTTCCACAAAATAAACATGATGGTACACAGCATCCTATAGATACTCAGATGTCTCTGTCCTCTCAAAAAAAAAAAAAAAAAGACAAAAAAAGGCACAAAAGAAAAGTCAAAGAGATTAAATACATGAAGGCTATATTGGCGTAGGGTGTATTTTGTTTTGCTTTGTTTTCAAGTTTAACTTTGATTAGTATTTTCTGCAGAATGCTTGTTTGGGAACCTTATCTGTGACAAAAGTAATTTTCAGGAAGGGAGAAAATTCTTTGCTAGATCGGAGTGATATTGGTGCTTGAATTTAGTGATGTTTTGTGTTAGTCGTCAGTAACTGTGATATTGTGAGCTGTCCTCATAAGTGCAGCTAGAGCCAGCCTAGAGTACTGGGCTGACTTTGCACTTTCTGTGCTAGTTTCAATCATGTTTACTACATGTCAGTGTTTCTTTTTTGTAGACCTTTGTTAACTGGAAGGAAGCACGATTGACTTGGAGTTTCTTCAAACAATCCTTCTTGAAACAGATTTTGACCGAAGGTGAGACTTCACATACAGCTGTGATGGAGCAGGGCTAGTCACTGCTAGTTACAAAATGGACTTAAATCTTAAAGTGAGAGTGGACACGTGACTTTTGATATTGTTGCCAGCAGATGTTACCAACCTGAATGTTGTTGAGTGTATTCTGAACTAGGTACTGTCCTGTTTGACTTTCTCTGGAATCAATGTTGGAATTATCTGAACAAGTTGTGGGATTTAGTGACTTGTTCTTAAGTTGTGTATTTTGAACTTGCAGGTGAACGATATGTGATGACTTTTTTGAATGTGTTGAATTTTGGAGATCAGGGTAAGTGTGATAGTATTGTGGAATGATGACAGTTTTCTTAGTCAATGCTTGTCAGATGGTTCTGAAAATGACCTGAAGCATTTGAAGATAACTTGAAAATGGTGAATATTTCAAAGTCTTTGTGACTTTGAGATACTTTTCAGAGAATGATAGATACAGCTAGAAAATAATTTATTTAAGATCCTGGATTTTTATTTTATTTTTTACTTTTGATCCAAACTTTCCAATCGTATATGTGATACCACGTATCTCATATCTTTTTTAAAAAAGAAAACCCAAAATTTCATTTGTATCTGATGTGTTACAGTTGTCTGTCTTCAGTTCTTGTGATCCTGTTTTCCTGCTGTTTTCTGTCTTCTTTTAGAATCCATGTTAGCTGTTATGACAAGAACATAATTGTTGTTAGTATTGTATCTCAAAGCTGAATTTATTCTGTAAAAGAATTAGTGTGGGTGCAGACTAATGTATGACAGTAGCTGTTGAGATGACTGACCTGCCAATGTGTCACATCTTCATTGCTTGGGAAAGGAAAATAAGCTGTAATTATTGTCCCACTGTTAAAAGTTTCTTGAACTGTTTAAATTACTTTTAATTGCTGACAATAGTATGTTCCCTCATATATACTGAGAATATGTTCTTGCCAACAGTAACTGTGGCCACTTCTGATCCTCCTCCTCTGTGGAACATTTGAGATGCCTCTTACTTGAAGGGTCTTAAAAAACAATGAGTACAAAAATGCTTGTGCTCTACAAATGCTAAGAAACATTGGTTCCAAGTCCTATGAAATCAGCTGGAACCTTACTCTTACTTCACTGTGAATAGCTTAAACACTTAACCCATGTACTGGACTTAATATGCTCTTAATGACTGTACTGTATATCTATACATAGATATCTTGTAGCAGGTTTGGAGCAGTATTTTGGTGCACATGGAAGTGCTGGTAAAATGTCTTGTAGGATTGCTCTTCTACTTAAGAGAAAGTAAAAAGAAGAGCCTTGTACTATAAATAGCTATTTCTTTTTTCTTCTCCTGTGTCAGTAAACCCTTACATTCCTGGTCTCATTCAGTGAAATTCATTAGGATCTTTTAACCACTTCTACAGTTAGAATTTAAAATGTTCTTTGATGCTGTTGTTAGACTCACATTGCTGTCCAGCCTTTGCCATCTATGTGCAGACCTTGTGATTTGGAGCTGTGGTTGTTGTGACTGCCAGAGTTTTTGAGGAACTCTACTTTAATGTTGCACTTACGTTGCACTTTAATGTTGCAGGTTCCACTTGCTTTCTAAACTTTGTTCGATTTAAGTGTGAATTCTCATTTAACATCACTGTTAAAGACTTGGAATTAAACTGTGAGCAAATAAAATACAGATTGCTGCTATGTTGGTTGTTCTGTTTGTTTTTTTAAGGTGTATATGATATCGTGAATAATCTTGGTTCTCTGGTGGCCAGGTTTATCTTTTTGCCTATTGAGGAGAGCTTTTATGTCTTTTTTGCTAAAGTGTTGGAAAGAGGGAAGAATGTAAAGGATCAGAAGCAGGTATGTTTTCTTGTGATTAATTACATGCCAAATGATTTTTTAATTACTTTTACATATAAGTTGCATCACAATCGTGACTGACAGAAGTGTTTAACTGTGTATATATGTGTAGTGTTTGCACATTTTCTTGAACCGAGGTGTTCATGTTTAATGTTTGTGTAGAATTTTTAGTAAGTAAAACCTGGAACAGAATGATAAATACATAAAAATTGATGGAGGTTAAGATCATGTATACAGGTAATTCATTTGCAAAGCAATTCATTAGCAAAGGATAAGCACCTTTTTACATTGTGCAGACTGATTTTGTTTTGTTTTCTATCAGGTATCTTTTCTGTAGGAAAGTTATATTGATTCTGATTCATGTAATTGACTACTTTTTTTTTTCAGGATGACGTAGCTATGGCTGCGAATGTGTTGGAACTGCTGTTGAAACTTGTGCTTCTGATTGGCCTCACCATCACGGTTTTTGGTTATGCCTATTCTCAGCTGGCTCTGGATATTTATGGAGGCTCCATGCTCAGTTCTGGAACAGGTGAAGATTTACAGAGATAGCAAAGCCATTATTTAAAAAGAAAGTGCAGCTGTTATGAATTCTTTCATAATCAGCAGATTTAGTTGTTTGTTTTTTTTTCTGTAAAGCAACTATTGAAATCAGTTATTTAGTTTGGCTGAATCGAGATGTTATGCTTCTGTAATAGCATGTTTAATAAAACTAAATTAATTAAAATATAACAAAGAGCTCTAAATATGTGTGATCAGGTTTGGGGCTCTACCTTCCTGCATTTTCACATGGTTGGATAAGAATGTTGTTTACCTTCTACAAGATAACAGCAAACCCTGCCCCACCCCTGGCTCCCCAAACCTATTCATCAAATAGGAATCCAAGAATCCTGAGTTTTAGCACAGAAGCAGAAATGCTTCCTTTTTCTAATAGTGCTAAGCCATATGGTGGTAAGAGTCTTGATATGGTTGTACATATGGAGGGCTAAGTTTTGCAAATCCTTCTACAGAAGCAAGCAAGGAGTTTGTAGGTCACCTTAGTTTTCAGGAGAGGAAGTGGAGGCTCATGTAATTCCTTCTTGAAACCCAGTAGACTGTAGCTTTCTTGAGTTTTTGCAGTGGTTTGTCAGTTGACCTACAGTAGCTCCTTGCAGAAAAAAAAAATCTGCCCTCAATAGCTGAGCCCTGTGTAATGGCTCATTTTTTAGCTAACCTGTCTTGGGTGAAGATCTAGCAGCTTCTCAGAGGAGCTTGTTTTTGGTGCATTTCTGTCTGGAAACTTTGCCCATGTGTCATTGTGGGAGATAAGCTCCAAGGAGGATAAAAGCATGTGACAGTGTGTTATGCATAGACAGTTGCACATGTCAGAGTTCCATAAACTATAACCTTGGAATGTTGCTTGTTAGGTTTTAAAATTAATTGCAGTTATCTTATTCAGCTTTAAGATAATTTAATATATTCTAACCTCAGTGATGCTTTTATATTTTTAAAAGTTAAGCATTCATATATTTTTTCTTTCATGTCACTTGGAAGATGGTGCTTGATTGGTATAGTGATTTTAAGAAAACCCTGTCTTTGTAACTTGGAAAAAATGTTAATAACTTTTGCATGTTGTTTTGCGTTGTTTTGCTTTCTTTTAATTTGAAAGTAAATGTTGTGGAAAAATTGTCATACTGGACCCCAGCAGCGAACTCTTTTTATGAAGAAAATGTTTTCTGTCCCTCTTTCTTTTCAAGAATGGGTGTTGGGGCCTATTCTTGTAGACAAACTTACTTGTTTGAAAAGGACTATATTTAGGAATATGGATGCAATTCAAGTGACTCACAACTAACAGATGATTTGGATTATGATAAATATTAATTTTTATTTTGGAAATCCTTTTTAGTAAAATACCTGGTTTTGTTACTGTAATAACTGTTACTCTTGGGTGTTTGGGCATTTATTTTGGTTTTTTACTTACTTGGTTTTTGTCACGATATCTAGACTTGTGAAATGAACATAAGATTCCATTGCTAGTGATAACATTACAATTTTTATCTCTTAGTATCAGAGAGTGTAGAAACAATGCAGTTTTATAAAAGAAATAATAATCTGCCTATCATTCTATTGTGTTTTTTAGGTCCGGATCTCCTCCGATGTTACTCTTTGTATGTCCTTTTTCTTGCTATAAATGGAGTAACAGAATGTTTTACATTTGCTTTGATGGGCAAAGAGGAGGTAGACAGGTAGGAAATAGTGTCCCCAGAATATTCTTGTAATTAATCTCTGTATGGTTTACTTGGGTAAAGAGCAAGTTTCATTCTGCAGCCACTGTAAGAACTACGTTCCTTGTCTCCAGAACCAGATGCAACATATGGGAAAACAAACATGCACTAGGTTTGGTTTTCACAATCTTGTATTTGTTGATAAACACTGATCTTAAAAATTTATTTGTAATGACTTTATAAAGAGTTTGTTGAATTTGAAATGAGCATAAAAATATTCTGTGCCACTGAAAACCAACTGCTTATTTAGTTGTCCATATCTACATGTAGATATAGAATCTTTAGCAAGTGTTTCAATGTTTTGGGTAAAAAGCTCAGAAATTTATAAATAAGAAGATTGTTAAATTAGCTTTGGGTACATGACTAACTGGGAAAGTAATTTGAATGTGAAGTCTTGTTTTCTGTACATACGTGCTTTCTGCAGTTAATGTAATATGTTTTAGACATAACAAAGGCTGCTTTTTTGACCTCTTTGAAGTGTGAACTTGATTTGAAAGCCACTGTTTGGAGCAGAAACTAAAAGCTTCATCTTTTTCTTGAGTATTATTTTTTTTAATACATACCTTAAAATAGCAAAAAATCTACAAGGTTTTACATTGCTAATCACTGGTACTAAATTTTACTTTGTGAAATGAATATAGAGCTGATTATTGAAGTACATTTTATTCAGATAATGTAGTTCTTGGTTTAATTAGATGTATTTTTCCATTATTTCAATTATTATTTTTTTATTAACACCTCAGTTCTCAAATTTATCTTCTTTAAATACAAGAAGGTAAGAGAATTTCTGTTTCTTATTTTAGAAAATGAATCATGGTATTTCTTCAAAGGTAAGTTAGTAAAATACAAAGGTAAGTTAGTAATTGTATGCATTAAGTTGATTCTTTTTCTTTGCAGGTACAATTTCGTTATGCTGACCTTGTCCTTCACATTTCTCTGCATCTCTTATTTCTTGACCCGCTGGTATAGCAGCATAGGCTTTATCCTTGCCAACTGCTTTAACATGGGTATACGAATAGCTCACAGCATCCACTATATCTATGATTTCTTCAAAGAAAGCACTTACAGCCCTTTGTCAGGCTTGCTTCCCTCACCGTCTTTGGTACTTGTTTACATCGTAAGTGGAGTAATCACTGGTTTCTCAGAGGTAAGCATTTTTTTCAGACTGTTTTTACACCGTGAAAGTTAATATCAAATGACTTAGTCCACAAGCCAAAAATACCATTAGCAAAGATAGGCTTATGAGGATAGGCTTAAAGAGTTGCATTACAGGTGAGGCAAGATAGAACGTTAAGAGATTTTATCTTTGATGCAGTTATCTTTGCAACCTCTAGAAGGTGTGTTGGACAAATTAAATAAAAACACATTTCTGCTGCCTGTAGATGAATCCATGTCCTTAGTTCTTAAGTAATCTAAAATTTTGCAGTAGCATAAAGAAACATATTCAAAAATATGTAATAATAAAAAAAAAAAGATAAAGGAAAAACAACCAAAACAAGAACGTAGGGTGACATTGACAAAAGCATGTTAATCTTTATTCAGACTACAGGATGGTAATTGCACAATCTAATCATTATGGAGGTGGTAAAACATGCAACAATTTGACAGGTTGGAAATTTATTCTATCTTAGAAGTAAGAGCTTTGTATTTTGGAATGGGAGATTTCCAGTGGGGTTTTGTTAGAAAATATCATAATATGTTGCTGCAAAATAGCAGGCTTGCATGATAGAACCAGTAGAGTTTTTCTAATATCTGAATGAACATATGAATGTTCTGCATGATACATAACTTCTGCATTTACCAGATGGCTACTGAATGTTCATATTTTGGTGACAGAATTTTCCTAGAAAGTGTTGTGACTACTAAAGGTAGTTTATTGTGGGATCAGTGCATGTGGCAAAACTGTACTCAACTTGATACGGTGGTAGCGTGGTCAAGAGACATGTTGGACCTTATTTTTTATTGAGACCATAAATCGACTTGATGCTGACTAGTTTTCCTGCAATTGCTTGTTTCCTTCATAGGTGTTCTTCTGCTGCGATAAGGGTTGGATGGGAAGGCTGGTTCACATCAGCACGGGGGCTCTGTGCTTTGCAGCAACCATTGTTACGATGTTCTGCACAGAGACTAAGCTGATCCACTTTGTCAGAAGCCAGTTCCTCTCCCAGTATATGAAGAAAGGAACGTGAAATGCTCCTATACAGAACAGTTCTTGTACATGCTTGCAGTAAAGGGCTGTATTTTTTGTATAAGACCTGTATGGAAAAAGATTTCCACATGTGTTTATTGGAAGCATTTATAAGGGAGTGGCAAAGTAAATTGCCAACTGAATATTTTGTCTTTCACTGCTCAGTACAGTGAAAGACAGCAGAGTAATTTTCTCTTTATGCAACATTCTGTACTAAACTTTTATTCAAACCTATTCAAACCTCAAAGCCTCTTTGGTAATGAATGAAGATCTAAGATACACTCTTCTGACAAAACCTAGTTAGACTTCATGGGGAATGCTTCCATTATTACCGTGGGGAAGTATGTGTATGGAGGTGTCAGAGGGCTTGCATCTTAAGATGTAATTAAAAGTGCTCTTATTTGGCATGAGGCACTGCTTAACTGGTTAGAAAATAAATGGCCTGACTAACAAAAGTTCAAACCAAAAAATGAAAACCCACAAAACAAAAGCTGAAGAATGCACTAGAACAAGGAGCAGAGCACAGTGTGGTGCAGGGACATGGAGTTGTCAGTGTTTTGAAGTGTCAAGCAGTGAACAGAAAGATCCGACTTTTACAAGTAAATTAATGGCATACACAGCATGTGTCCATGCTAGTTATGTAAGATTATTTCATTGCACGTATCATTCATTTATGAGGGCATTGATTAACTTGTCAAAAACACTCTGAAGCTTTATTAAGGGAAAAAAGGGAGTTTGAGCAGTGTTTTACAGAATGTGTTAAGTACAACCACACTGACAGCTGAAGGTTCAAAAAGTTAATCATAAAACTTACTACTTTGACTCCATTGTTCCTTGGCTTTAACAGAGATTTTAAATGCCAGTGTGAGCAAAATTACTCAATAAAAATGATGGTTGTCTCATGTGCAAAGTCAAACATAAAGTGTATTTAGTATTATTTCAAGGATTTATGCCTATGGAAACATTGGACAGAAAAATGCATCTTTCTGTTGTAACCAGCTTTCCTTTTGTCTTATTCTTTTAATTGTTAAATCTTAATGGTTATATTGTTGGGGTTTTTTTTATTTAAGTTGATGGAAATTTGGACATTCAAAAACAAAGTGTTAGGCTGCTGGTTTAGGTTTACTAATGGTGCATTTTATTGTTTGTCTGAGATCTGAATTTGGCAGTTTCAGAATGTAAAAGTGGCAGGTTTATAATGATCAGTATTCCCTTGGGGTGTTTGGATGGACCAAAAAATGTCAAGTGACGAAAAACATGTGGTCAGGTATGTACAGTTGAAAGCTTTTAGTTTAATTATGTAGCAATTTCTCAGATCCTCAGAGTGCTTAAATTACTTCACTGTGGTGGTGGTGTGGGGTTTGTCCTGGTAACCACAGCTCACAAAGTGAAATGATTTCTGCTATCAGTGTCTTGGCACTGTTAGAAACGTTTTCTTAACTCTTCTGATATTCACTTGGAGATAGTCACCAAAGGTACTTTAAATGAGAATTTGGTAACTGAAAAATTATCATAGAGAAGCCAAAATATAATGGTGGGAGGAAGAGAAAGGTGTGCTTCCTTAGCTAATGGTGCTGTCTCCATTCTTCCTGGCTGGAAGGTGTTGGAGAGGGATTTGCTGATGCTTCTGAATCTGTTATGAAATCAGTCTAAATAAAAGAAGACAACTCTCTACATTATTCTGCCTTGTTGAGTGAATTTGGTAGTTCTTTGCCTTTTAAATGTTTCTCTTCTGAGTTTTCTTACAGATTTTTGGAAAGGCTTACAAATACCTCTTGCATCTCAACAGCTGAAAATACTATTTCATATGAATCAGGAAGACATTTAAGGTGGCTTAATCATTGTTCGTTGGATACATTCCTCTCTTAAACATGATCTGTAAGCAGTGGGTTTTGTGGGTTTGGTGTTGATTTTTTTGTTTTTAATATATGTGGCAGGAAATGTCAAGGAGGGAAAGGTATAGATCTATGAAACTGTCTCCTGCTTTCTCATTTATCTGCATCATCATAAGTGTGAAAACTGTTAATTGCCTTCTTTATAAAGAAGCAAACTTCGTCCAACTCATGAATGAAGTTGGGATTGAACTTGACCAAAATTCCCTTTTGTTTCACAGTTCTGTCAGTCTGTCAGAGGCAGGATGGATACTTGTTGAAAGGATTTCAGAAAAACACTGAAAAAGGGTTCAAGAAATGTATAAAGTCTAAGGAGAAATAAATTATGATTTCGTACATTGTGTGAATGGGGTTTTTTAAGAGTTGGATGAGAGACACTGAAACGAGTAAGATACAGTGATTATATAACAGAATCATATGAAACGGAATGGCTGGCTTGATGGATAACTTCATCAAATTAAAAAATTATACCAATAGCAACACTCTTCATTTTTCTTCAGTGATCGTTAAACATAGTATTTCTCTATCATTAGAAATCCAAGCAGCAGTGATGGTCTGTAACTTGTAGTTAAAGAATGTCACTGCCCTGGAGTATTAGCTGAAGGCATCCCTTGGCTACAAACAAGCTTTATGAAGGAAAAATAGTTAAATGATCTTTACAGTCCTAAAAAGAAAATAAGCACGAAGTTATAGCTGCTCATGATGAACATGAGCAAGTTATGTGCAATTACACTTAGTCTTTGGCATTGCTATTAATAAATGTTTTGATGACATATCTCAGTTATCAATAAATCACCTGGCCACTGACAGGAATAAATGTTTCTAAATGTCAAAGCCTTGATCAATTTCTATGCTATTTATTGCTATCACAAGTTACTGGTATTTGTATAGGTTATAAAAACATGCATTGACTCCAAATACATTTCACCCAGATGGTGTGTATATCAAACAAACATACATGTGTGTTAGAACATCACAGACCAAAGGAAATGTTTTTGTTACTGCACAGTAAGCATGAAACATCAGTTTGTGCTGATGTTTTCATAAATATTTACTGATGTAGAAGCACTGCTAAGTACCTTCTAGAGGCCATTTCTTATGGAAGACCAGGGATAGATTGCAAATTTGCCTATGAAATAATTTGTAAATCTGTGTGGTTTATTTTCTATGTCCTTGTTGTTTGTTCTCTGTGGCAGGGCACACAGGATCTTTGTGACTGTGACAACTTTTACAAAGTCAGGATGAGACAAAGGAGGGATTAAGGTCACCTTTGACCCAAGGAGCAGTGTCCTGCCGCTCCTGATGTGCCATGGCACCTGGTTGTTTTATGGATCTTTGTTTCTACTCTTTGTTCTCTTGATGCCATCTGTGTTTTCTTTCAAGTCTTGTGGGCCATGGGACTCCAAGGAGATATTTTTTCGTTCTCTGAACTGTGAAATGTTTTCTTGCATGTTCCAGTTTATCCTTCAGCTGAGCAGTGTATTTGAGGAAAGTCCACGTATAGCAATTCAGAACAAGGCTTAGACACCATCAGTTTAATTTCACTACTTAATTCTTGACTTAAATGTTTGTGTTCAAGGCTGATTATTTTTTAAATACCTCCCTATATTGGGCATGAATTTCAGTTTATAAGTTTTACAAATCATATGGCGTTGAAGTAGTCTGGAAAAGAAAGGATCAAAGCCAGGAGGTGTTAGGCAAATATACATTCCAATAACAAATGGATTCTGTCACCTGAATTGATAAATACTACCTAAAACTGTCTTTCTGATAACTTTGAACAATTTATGAAGGATTCTAACTGGTTGTTTGGATATTTTCACCCCCTGCAGTTGTGAATTAGGTGGAAAAATACTGCAGCTGAACATAACATTGTTTTGTCACTAGAAAATTCACTTCTGGCATTGAATTCAGCCTGGAAAAGTAAAGAGGTCATGACACAACATCTGTTTTGTGGAGAGCATAGTTATTACCACATGTAATACTGTGAACACTGGAGTGGAAAAAAAAATAACACTAGAGCAGAGATGCTGTAAAGATGCCTTTTTGACCATTGTTCTATTGAATGTGTTAGCTGGATTTCCCCTAGAAGTATGTTTGGAAAGGTAAGTTTGAACAAAATACTTGTGCTGCTCAAACATAAGGTGGAGCTGTTTCTTTGTGATAGAACTTTCACCTCACATCTCCACAACTTTTTTTCTTCCTTATGGTGTTTTCAGAGTTGCCTTTGATTTTACAGGTAGCATCCTGGAGGCGTGTGCCTAAGATTTCTAAAACTCCTATAATGATTTAACATTTGCTCTTGGATTTCATTTTTAGCTAATACAATCCATATGAGATATTAAGGGACAACCCATACACACTGTACTTGGCTTTGGTTAATGATTTTCACCTGACTGCTAATATGGAGTGACTTTGATTCTTGTACCATGCTTTCTTGGGCTAGTTTTAACTCATAACTTCTTACCTGTTCCTTGAGATAATTGCCTTTGTGTGACAGAGATAAGTGAGTTCCTTTATTTTGTTGAGTTCTTTTTGTTTGTTCCTTTGCACTGAGAGGTTTAAAAAATGTGTTGATATAGTGCTGAAGGAGATCACAGGATGTCAAGGGTTGGAAGGGACCATGGAGATCTTTGAGTCCAACCCCCTGCCAGAGCAGGACCATATATTATAATCTAACCTAGCATGGGTCACACAGGAACACATCCAGGTGGATCTTGAAAATTTCCAGAGAAGGAGACTCCACAACATCTCTGGGGAGCCAGTTCCAGGGCTCTGTGACCCTTATAGTAAAGTTCTCCTCATGTTGAGTTAGAACTTCCTGTGCTCCATCTTCTATCCACTTACCCTTGTCCTATCACAGGGCACGAGTGAGAAGAGGCTGCCCCACTCCTCCTGACACTCAGCCCTCATATATTTATAAACATTTATTAAATCCTCTCTGTCTTCTCCAGGCTAAAGAGCCCCAGGTCTCTCAGCCCTTCCTCATAAGACATGTGTTCCAGTTCCTTAATCATCCTTGTAGCCCTCTGTTGGAATCTCTCGAGCAAAATCTTGTCCCTCTGGAGCTGGGGGCCCAGAAATGGACACAATATTCCAGGTGAGGTGTCAACAGGACAGAGTAGAGGGTGAGCAGAACCTCTCTTGATCTGCTGGACACACTCCTAATGCACCCCAGGATACCATTGGCCTCCCTGGCCACCAGGGCACACTGCTGTCCCATGGAGTGCTTGTTGTCCACCAGGACTCCCAGGTCCTTCTCCATGGGGCTGCTCTCCAGTAGATACCTCCCAACCTGTACTGGTGTAATTTATTATTCCTTCCCAGATGCAAGACTCTGCTTCTCCTTGTTAAACCTCATTAAGTTCTTCTGTGCCCCATCTGTCCAAATCTCACTGAATGACCACATAGCCCTCAGGTGGATCAGCTGAACCTCCCAGCTCTGTGTCGTTAGAGAACTTGCTGAGCAGACGCTGTTCATCATCAGTGTCATTAAGAAAGGTGTTGAACAGGACCAGACCCAGCACTGATCCCTGGGGGAGTCCACTAGTTACAGCTCTCCAGCTGGACTTGGCACCATTGATCACTACTCTTTGGATTCTATTGTCCAGCCAGTTCTTAATCCATTTTACTATCTTGTCTTCTATCCCACAATTCCTGAGCTTGTTCACAAAGATGTTATGAGAGACAGTGTCAGAAGCCTTGCCAAGGTCAAGGTAGACACATCCACTGGTCTCCCTGCATCTATCCATTCAGTCACAACATCATAGAAGGCTATCAGATTAGTCAAGCATGACTTCCTCTTGGTAAATCCATGCTGACTACTTCTGATAACCTTCTTTTCTTCCATGTGCCTAGAGATGACCTCCAGAATGAGTCACTCCCATTATTTTTCTAGGGATGGAGGTGAGGCTGACTGGTCTATAGTTTTCTGTAACCTCTTTCTTGCCCTTTTTGAAGACTGGAGTGACATTGGCTTTTTTCCAGTCCTTGGTTTAGTGGTGACCTGGCAGTGCTGGGTTAGTGGCTGGACTCAGTCTTAAATGTCTCCTCCAGCCAAAACAATTCTATGATTTTAAAATATTATAAATAGGAGTAAGTCGCACATGAAATGTAACGAGATTGTTGATAATATCTAAACTCTTACCAATTTCACACCAGCCACAGCTTCTGACAATCTGCTGGAGGGGTGGTTCCCTGTAAATTACATGATCTGCATATTGATTAAAATCTTCAGATTATCTACCCAAAATTAATTCACATTAAAAAAGTTTTTAAGAAAAGACATGTAAAGAATACACTCATTTTTAAATCTGTACATGATACAGCAAAGAAGTTTTAGTCCTGAAAGCACAGAGGAGAGTTAGTGGGGAACCAGGCCGTTCATTTGTTTATGCCTGGTAGTGTCTGCTGGGATTCATGGAGATACTGCCATTTTGATTTAAACAGAGATGATCCGTGTATATCTGCCCAGAGAGAGAATTTAAATAATGTTCCTCAGTTCCCTGGTTTTTATTGGTAAAACATCTCAGAAATGAGACTTGCTTTCCTTTTGTTACCTACTCCCTGGTTTCTCTTTCCCCTATGTAGAATGCTGCTTATGCCATCTTTTCCTTCTGCTTTTAGAAGTCTAGTTATGCCTGCTAAAGTAGTCTACTGTAGTATAGTTGGGAGCTTATGACTAAAACAGTAGCTGAAATAAATTCCCTAAGCAATCTAACGCTGGTGCAGGTTGTCAGGTCTTGAAGCAGTTGGTAAGACAGTTTGCTCTACTTGTCTATTCTTTGGTAAGGGTAGGAGTAGAGGTCAGCATTTTGTAGATTCTTTTTTTCTGTTGTGATTTTGTCTGTGAGTTTGTCATGTGGGACTTCAACTTATCCAATCCTTCTTAACACTGAAAAAGGATTTGATATTAAATGTTAATTATCGGGGAACTTAATCTATAAATTATAAATTATAAATTATAAATCTCTGCAATAAAAAAATGTAACATACATAAATAGTATTTTCTATTTAATGATGCTTTTTTTTCTGTATTTTTAATAACATTTTAAAATTGTAGTTTCTAGTGAATGATTACTGAGGGCAGGAAGCGTTCTGACATTCTTGGAGGCAAGGCTCAGAGTTAAGAGAAATGTTTTACAGTGATGTATGCACACCTGTGGCTCTCTGGACTACTGACCCTACTGAATGTATCACAGCATCATGCTTCTATACTTCAGAGTAGTGATTTGAAATTCAGATGCAGTGCTCCCAGGGAGACTCAGAGACTGCAGTTGTAGTCAGCCTCCAAAAATGAGCACCTTTCTCCTGTGCTAGTAGTGAAAAGACCCTCTTTTGTCTGGTTTGCTTTAACCTAGCAGTAGCTTTCCGTAGGTCCTTACTTGCAGAACTTCAAACTTACTCTTCTTGCTAAAAGCCAACTCATCAATCTTTCCATTAGCTGGCTAACTTGAAAGTCTCAATTGTTAAAGTAAAAGCTGTCCTGTAAACTGAATATGTTGTGTGACTTAACTGGGCAATAGCAAGCAGCTCAAAATGTAAAATTCACATTCTGCCTATAGGATGTAGTGTTGAATGATACTTAGTTCTGATTAAAACTCAGCACATGCACACAAATGAAACTAACTCTGGCAACCCATTGTGATAATGAAGGTTTCTTTATCTTCAGGTTTTGCAAACACTTGAAGTATTCAGTGTTTGTCTTCTGTCAATGCTTTCAAAGGTTTACTCCCTTAAGGTCACCTGCATTAAGTGAAACAAAAGCCTTTCTATGAGGTTATTCTTCTCATATTAATTTCTGCAAAGGTGAAGTTAACTCACCAGCCCCAACCCTGTAGAGACAGATGATAAATCCAGTGTTGTTTCACTTTTTCAGCCTTGTTATGTCACACATTAGTCAGAGTTCATTTATTTCATTAGTTTACTTTGTAAAGCAATTACATAGCTGTTACCACAATAGGACTGGAATGGTGTATTACATTTACTAAAATAACTTCACAATTAATTTCAAATTATCTCTGTGTAGTAATTTCTTACATATAATAGAATTATTCAAATGTCTGTGAACACTTTACATGCAGTACTGGAGTGAGCTAGATCAATCAGAAATTATACTGATGCCCTGAATGCAATTAGCCTTCTGGGATCAGCTGAATACCAGTATGTCACAATGAAGTCATAATAATTGATGTAGCATTGAATCGTGCCTTTGCTTCTCACAATGGCAATTTTATTAGCCGAGCAGGCTAGGTAGAAAAATGGAAAGAAAGAGAAATGAAAGTAAGTTAAATACAAGCTTGTGGCCATTAACTTTGATTTAGTTCTGTGCTTATGTGCTTTATCATCCTGACACTTTCTATACGCTTAAAATAGCTTGTCCTTGTTTTGCACAATTGCACTCTTACTGTACTTGGTATTTATTTATGTAGAGAGGAAAGGAATGGCTCAGTATTCAATTCAATTTGTCAACCTAAAACATTTCTTCTGAACTTTGGTTTGATGGCATTGAAATTAAAATTGAATCCTGGCAAGTATTTGGTTTCTCTTAGGCTTTTGTTATTATTGTTGTTGAAGGTGTGAGGATGA
>VYZU01014527.1:0-10109 GCA_013401355.1 Ceyx cyanopectus | reverse complement strand
GAGGGGGCAGCTGGAATGCTGGGGTTCCCCTCATCCCCTTCCACAGCAGGAAGAGCCTCTCCTTTCACTGAAAGCACCTCAAACAATGAGTTGTCATCAGACAGCGCCGGGCACCCCGGTAGAACCTGCCCCAACCTGCCTGATTTCAAGGTGGCAGCAGCTCAGGGCAGTGGGGCTGCTCCCCAAACCCACTGGGTGTGTTGGGTGGCCTTAGGAGCTGAGCCACCAGTGGTTCCCAGCAGCACCAAGAGCAGGTCCCAGCAGCTGCTTGCGGGGATGACGGAATCTCCTCGGCTCTCGCTCGTCCGGCCGCTGAGCTTTTGGGCAATTATTTGGAAGTAATGCAAGTGAATGCATGACATTTAAAGAAGAAAGTCTGCTGTCAGCAGGAAAGCTGCCACATTCCTCCTGCACCTCCGAGAATACGCTTAGCTTGAAATAATGTTCATTTTAGCAGAGTTGTAAATTACGAGCGTGTTGGGGTCTTGGGGGATTTATTACCATTTGGAAAGAGGTTATAGGCCTTGTGCTGTTGCTGCTGCATCTGGTGCACGCTGCAGAGTAAAATTTGGAGGCAAAAGAAAGCACCTTTTATAGCTCATCTCTGGTGGCTTGTATTGCTAGCATTACACACTCACACACAGACTGGGGCAGCAGAGGAAGGATCTCGGAACACATCTGCCCGTTGCTGGCTGTCATTGATCCAGTGGCATTAATAACCAGTGACCAAACCCTGTGCCTGGCAGCCCCTGCCCCGTGGTGCCCGGGCACAGGGCTGCAGGCCTCCTCTGGGATGGCTCTTTAATTTTCTCAGGTTTATGTACTTTGGGTTTTTGTTGTGTTTTTTTTTTTTTCATTGCAGGTGTTTCATAAAAATGCAGCCACGGCCCTGGCAGGAAGCAATAAGCTTCAGCTTCCTCTGCATGAACCAAAGGGATTTCTTCCTCCCTTCTGGCAAGGATGGAGTTCTGCTAATGTAAGATTAATGCTCCTCAATCCTGACCTGCTGTCTTCAGTCGGTAAATGCTGAAGGGTCACCTTTAGTCCATGCCATTAGTGATTAATTAATCTCAGTGTTTATTTGATCCGTTCCTTCCAGTGAAAACTTCTGCTCTAACACTGTTTGGATTCCTTCTGCTGCCTCCCTTTTACACAGTGCTCCCCAGCAGAGCTGTTCAGAGTCCCCTCTGATGTCCTGGAGGAAGCAGAACTCTCTGCTCCCTGTTCCCAGCTGCTCTCCCTCTCAAACAGGCTGGGGACGGGCGAGGACCAGGAACACAACCACAGCTCTGCAGGGACAGCCAGAAGAAACAGGCTGGGGAGAGAGGAGGCTTTTAAGCCCACTTCAGAAAATAACAGACAAGGAAATGAATGTCACTGTAGCTGGATGGGCAAATTCCTAGCGAGCTGCCATGCCAGCTAATATAAGGAGAGATTGATTTTTCAACTTCTACCGAACTAGTCCTTCCCCTGAAGAGGGGGGCTGCTCACGTGGGCAGCTCTGGCAAGAAGTGACTTTAAGGTAGGTGGGAGCTGTGGGAAGGGAGCCAGCGTGGGCTCTGGAGGAGCACCCCAGTGCTAACCATTCTGCAGAGGGTTTCCAGGAGCAAAGCAGGGGGCTGGGGAGCCAGCAAGGCAGCCGGGAAGCAGGGAGGGCTGTGAGATGCTGCAGGCCCACTGCCTCCAGCTCACACTGTGCAGAGCAGCTGCACCATTAGGTCTGAACATCTCCTCCCGTGCTGTACAAGCCACGGGGGCCATGTGCCGAGGGCCCGGCCAGGAGTGGGGTGGGACTGGGTGGGGAGGGCGAGGAGGGTGGCTTGGCACCCCCCGAGCATCCATTTCCAGGAGAGCTTCAGCTCACCAACACTTTCCCAGTCCAAGGATGAGATTTTCTTAGATCACAAGCTCTCCTCCCCATCCGTTTATCTCCGTGAACCCCATTAATCACCTTCTGTGCCTGGACAGTTTCTAACACCACATCCATCCTCTAAGAGCTGTTATCCTACACCCTGAAGATCTGTCAGATAAATCGCCAGGTCAGCTGCAGCTGTTCCAATATCCTGAAGAAATCAGATTTATCATTTTAGATTAAAAAAAAAAAACCCACCCCACACAAGCACATGTACTGGAGAAGTCCCCCCCCGACCCACCAGCAGGCTGGCTGGGAAGCTGTGTTTCTTGGCCCTCCGTGAGCCCTGCTGCTGCCGCCTTCCATCTGCAGCCCTGTGATAAATGGCTGCAGGGTGCCAGGTACAGTTCAATGTTGAAAAATCCCAATATGTGACTTAGGCATCTCATGGCAAGTCATTAATCTGAAAGGAGACCGGTGCCAGGACAAGGCTCTCACTCATTCCATCGTCATCTGGACCCGCTCGGCACGGCTGCTGCCAGAGGGAAGGAGGGAAGGGAAGGCCCCTGCCATTTTCCACTTGCATGGAAAGTGTTCTCCAGGCCGTTAACCCTCTCTGCAGTCCAGACCCTGCCCTGCAGTCCCAGGCAGCTCACACGTGGCTTTGCCACTAAGGGGAGGCTCCAGCACCAGCTCCAGAGTGGTGGGCGATGCTCAGCCCCTGCCCTGCACAGCCCCTCAGCACCACCAGCCTTTCCACCCGCACGGAAAGTGGCACGTGGCAAGGCTGCCACATCTCACCAGCTGCACACACTGGTGCCACTGACACCTCTCCTCTGCTGGTCAAGCTTCCCAGCCCTGCACGTCCCTGCTGCTGCCTGTGTCCCCAGCACTGCTGGGCTGGGCACTTCAGCATCCCCCTGTGCTCCCACCAGCCTGCTCTTGCTGCTCTGCCTCCAGCTCCTTGGGCAGCCCACCAATGCCAGCAGGAGCTCTGCCCGGTCGCACCGGCACTGGGCCCCTCTCTGCAAGGTGACCCACGAGAGCGATCCACATCCCTGGGGACCAGTGCCCGGGTGGCACTGGGCTCTGCCAGCAAGGAGCCCAGTGTCCTACCAAGGTGCCTCTCCTCCCATCCTCAGCAGTCACATCCCGAGCCGCGTGCCTGGTGCCAAATTGAGTTGTAGCCGTGAATTATTTAGAAGCATCAGTGGAATATTGTTGTATCAGTAACGCAGACTATCAGTTTGTGGCCTTGGGGCTGCCTCAGTTACACACTCCATCACTATTTTCTCTCATGAATAATGTAGGAGTGGAATTACTCTGCATGTAGAGAATTCATACCCTGAGAAAACAAGGTTGCTCCAAAATTAATTTTCCGTACTAAAAGAGCGACAGAAAATCAATTAATCGCATATTATTCTATACGGAGACAGAGTAAGGGAAACAGCGAAAATGGCTGTAGCTATACATCAGCAAGCAACGTATTGGCAGAGTGCTTTGCAGGGAGGTGAGTTACAGCCAGCTACAAAGAAAGTAAATATATTCCACCCGAGAGAGCCCTCGACCATCAGACTCCGGAGCTCCCACCGCAGCCAGCTGGGTGCTCTCGCTCCTGCTGCTTCCCGAGCTCTGCTCTCAGCTGCTTCCTTTGTCCTGCCACTAGCGGGCTCAGGCTCTCTCCCTGGCAGCACCCAGGCTGCTTTTCCAGAGGTGCCAGCCCTGGCTGCCCTGGGTGGGCTGCAGGGAAGCAGCCTCTGCGAGCTCACGCCCGGGTCCGGCAGCTGCTTCGTGCCCCCGACTCTGGTGGGTGTGGGGATGTTTGTCTCCCCAGGGGGGTGTAGGGATGTTTGTCTCCCCAGCAATGTGAGGTGACTGTGAGGAGGAACTTAGAAATCTCATCTGATGAAGTCCCTGCTCCTCAGTCAGAGGAGGAACAGAGCTGCTGCTTTAGGGAGCCTGGCCACAGGCACCGGGCTGGGGGGTGTAAAGGGTCACAGTATCACAGATCACAGAGTATCAGGGGTTAAAAGGGACCTTAGAGATCTTGGGGTCCTGTGGGCCACCCCCAGCACAGCAGGTAGGAAACTCCTGTGGTCAAAGGCACCAGTTTGGGAGCCCAGCTCTGTTCTGCCTCTAGCACCAATTCACTGCTCTTGTCAATGCTGCTTCATTTTTATCTGTTTAACACAAATAGTAACCAGCCATTTTAGGAGGGAGTTGAGAGATTTAATTAATATTTAAAATTGCTTTGAGTCTCAGAGCAGAGCAAAGGATCATTACTCACAGTGTTTCTCAAAAGGAGCGAGTGCTGTGAAGCTGATGCAGAATCGGGCACAGAGTGAGCACAGGACCACCACAGGCAGCTGCCCAGGAGGGAGAGCAAACCTTGTCCAGCCCTTCTCAGCCTGGAAGCTGCATCTCCACTGCCCTGGCAGCATCCCAGGGACACCCCAGGGAGTTTGCTCCCAGCAGATGAGTGGAAGTTTCTCGAGGGCTTTGGGTTTATTTCTTTTCTTGGTGCTTACAAAAGATTCCCTAAGCCCGTGGCCAAAGGTGAGCTGCAGAAACACCTGTGGAAAGGCTCCAAAAACAGTGACTTGTGTCTGTTCCACTGCCTGGTTAGTTTTGATTAATAACATGCATTGGTTTAACAAATGGTATCATAATTAAGGGATGAGAAATTGTGAGGCTGACCTCAAAAAAGCTGGTCAAACATCAATAGCATCTGCGGGAAGAAAACTCAGAAATAAACTAATCCATAATGAAGATTGGCTATTCTTATTGCAGCTAATTATTTTTCTCCAAGCATTCAATCCTTTTGTCATCTCCTAGAACTGGTACGTTTTAAGGGTCATCACACAATGGAGATCATTTTTCCAGCAGGGAAAAGAGAGGCTTTCAAAGTGTTCACAACAACAACAACTGCAACAGCATTCACAACTCCCAGTCTCAGGGTTTATTACGGGGTTATTAACCAGTATGGTTTCTAGGCTGAATTTACAGGGATTTCTGTATTTCTTAGCACTATCGACAGGAAAAATTGAACAATCCTCTGCCAACATGTCCTTCACCATCTCTAAATGTGGTTAAAAACTCACCAGAGGCTGCTCTCACTGGCATGGGGGGCAGGGGCTCCTCTCCATTTCTCCAAAGCCAAAATATCAACGAGGATAAAAATAAACCAGAGTCTTTTGTATTTCAACCCAGCCACCGTGCACTGTGGCCTAGGCATCCTCTAGACCCCACACCAGTGTATTTTCTCCTACTCTGAGTCACAAAGAAAGGCTTCTACCTTCCAGGAGCAGTGGCAGAGATGAGCGTGCCCTGTGTGCACTGACACTTGTGCCCACGCCAGTTTACTCAGCGCCCGCAGGAGGGCACGGGGCTGTGTGTCTGGATGTGCACACTCACGCACCACCCGAGGATGAGGAGACTGAGTGCTGGCAACCTCCTGTCCGAGCCCCCCTGCTGCTTCCATCACCCCGTGGCTGCCTGTGAACGATTCACCTCCTGCTCTGCACAGCAGAGCTCCCAGGGCGAGCGGGGAGCGGCTCGGTGGGTATGGAAGTGTTTAAGAAGTGTCTGCGAGTCCCCCAGCCGGAGCAGACATGAAAGGGAAGATGCTGTGTGTGATTTATTGCGTGCTGAGCAATTTGACAGTCATACTGTTTGAAACCACTGTCCTCTGGCTTCATCCTGGAGAGGGGATGGCTCGGATTAATGGTGCGGGGGAGGAGATTGATGGCGGTACAAAGGCGGCCGCAGATGCCTGCTCCCCTCCCAGCCCCCCGCCAGATGTGGAGCAGGGGAAGAGCTGCTCCAGAGGGTGCACTTGGATCCCAAGCCCTCTACTCTGCAGATGTTTATTGACTTATAAATTCAGTCTTTCAAGAAGTTCATTAGAGTGCAGCTCTCCCCAGCAGAGCTGGCCGTGCCCTGCGGCTGCCCCTGGCAGAGCAGAGAGGGATTTCTCCCCAGGCTGCTGGAGGGCACATGGGTCCTCACGGCTGAGCTTACCCACGAGTGAGAAAACCTACCAACACTGCTCCCCTGCTTCTTGTCCCTGATGTCCTGAGAGTCAACCATCCTCCCCGTGAATCCCATGTGCACTGGGGATGGGGGGTGAGGGGGCACAACCAGTGAGGCTGATGAATTTGGCTCCCCGTGCCCAGTGAGTTGTCCCTCTTCCCAACCTGGGCAGTGGCTTAAAACCATGGGAAACAAAGAGAAGTGTCTTTCTGCTGCTGCTTTCTTTGGCTTTTGGGACTCATAATTTCCCTTCGAGCGTGAAGGATGGAAACTTCCTCACACACAGAGTAAAGAGGTCGGATTTTTCAGCAATAGCAGGACTCCCAGAGCTGGGGTTTTTAATGACAACAATTTTCTTGAAATCTTTTTTGTAAGAACTGCTTTCCCCGTGCCCAGCAGTGACCCACCACCCAACTGGAGCTGCAGCCCAGCTGGGCCCTGGAGCTCCATGCCTTTGGCCTTTGCTGGAGACCCAAAACACCACATTGTGACTGCTCCTCAGGTACTGACACAGACACTTCAAACACTGGAATATTCTGCTCACCCCCTTTAGACTAAATCTGCCTTGGAAAACAAATGACCCCATTGGGCTCAAAATGCTCCCGCAGCTGACTCCGTAATGAGCTGTTTATTATAGTTCCCATAAGTGAAATCCATTAAGCCTGACAGAAATGCAGCTAAAGTTTACATTCAGCATCCGTTTTGAGGGGAGTTCTGGGTCTGAGTTAAATTTGCCCCTTCCCTCCTTCACCCCAGCAAAGCTACACACGATACTTAAATGAATTTTCCATCATTACTTTCCAGAAGAATAAGGCTCAGCTTCACTGGGCCCTGGATGATTTGGCAAGTTGTCCAACTTGCCTGCTCTGAGTCGAGCTTTTCTCCCTTCCAGTGTCAGTTTTCAGTCTTGAAAACTTGAAAGGAAGGAAGGTGGTTTAGGGATGACATTGTTCTTGAAGTCTTAGGCGCAAGTCATTTGATTTTTTTTCTAGCCTCTTTTCCAGATTAATATTGGGGCACCACTGAAACTATTCTAGCTGGCTGGAAAATGGAGTTTCCATTAGTTCTGAAGTTTCAAACAGGAATAGTTGTCCCAAATCTAGAGTGCAACTGCATTATGACCGACACAATCCTTTTCTTGTGTATCAATTACAGCATGACCTTAAATCAGAATGGTAAAGTCAAAATGAAAGATTTGGGGATTTAAAAAGCAAGAGGTTTTCCTAGTTTTCGAGAAGAAGTTAAACAAAACCAAGTGTTAGCACGGAACATTTTTATGCCATTGAATCATCAGTTTCAACAGAAAAGCACTCCAGGTACATCCTCCTAACCAGGATTCCTTACAGCTTGCGAGCACCATCCAACAAAGTGCAGAGCTGGGGGTGTTCTCCAGCTCTCCTGACACCAGCGAGGCGACGGGAATGATGTGGAACAGAAAAAGGTGTGGAGAGGGGCAGAGGAGAAGAGACAGGACAAAATGGGCAATGGAGACAACGTGAGATGAAAATCCACGCAGTGTCAGTGGTCCCCTGGGCTTTGGGAGCTCAGCAGCATCTGCAGCTTCCCATGGTCACTGCAGAGAAGGGTTAACCACAATGAGAGCATCACCTGGCTGGCCCTGGATCAGCAGCAGAGGCTTTTCCACCCTGCTCAGCTCAGCTGGAAATGGCAGCGATTATACAAACTCTGCCACGAGTGGCTGACTGACCTTGGGAAAAGCACTTCATACCTCTGCAGATTGTAATCAGGTAATATCTGTGAAGTGCTCTGGAGCCTCTGGACACAGAATGCTGTAAGATGATCCCAAAGGCAATAAAAAAAAGGGAGAAAGGCTGTCCAGCCTTACCCAGAACTGTATCCTCGAAATTACATTCCCTTCCTCCCTTCTCCTCCTCCTCCAAACGTGGCACCCATTTGTCAAGTGTGGACAGATAATCCCGAGGTGTGTGTGTCTGGTTTATCACCAGCAGTGTCTGCACCACGCCACTATTAGGCAGTGTACAGGTTCTGATTAACGTAGATAAATCCAAAGGATGTTTGATGGTCACACTGTGTAAATCCAGCAGGAACAGAGGAATTTCTCTGGAGCTGCGTGTGGCATGCAGGAGGGGCTGTCTGCATCAGCACGAAATGCATTTAAAGTGAGACAAATACTGGTGGCTTTGGCAAGCTGGATACCTCTGGAATCAGAAATGTAAACTGTTTAGAGAAGGAAACATTTCTGTTTAAATGTAAGGAAAGGAGGCTGTGGAAGGTAAACATCCTCCCAGGGAAGTAATCGCTTTCGGAACTCACGCTGCCCGGCTGGGTGCTGGGAGAGCAGGACCTGGTGCCCAGGGGCACTGGGCAGCAAACCCTCCTCTGGGTAAGCTGTGGCATGTGTGGGGAGATGGGCGTGGGGTGGGGTAGCTGCTGAACAGATAGGTCCCAGGGCAGTGATCTCTGCAGAAGGATCACAACTGCTCCGAGGCCTGCATGCTCACTGGAAATGGATTCCTGGCTTTACGCTCCCATCTCAGATGGCACCAGAGCACTTAGGATTGCAAACTCAGCAAGGGCTGAGTCACTTCTTTGGTGCTCCTACAGCTCCCCTGCCAAGGACCTGCCAGCTCCAAGTACAGCAAAAATGACAATAGTAATAAAGAAGCTCCAGAAATCTTTATTAAGCAGTGACCCAAATTTCTCTCTCAGCCTGGAAGAGTTTCAGGTAAGCAAGGCCCACTCCATGAGACAAGTCACCTCTTCAAAACCACAGACCACTTGGCTTCAGGGTATGTTTATGGGGGGGGAGGGAAGACAAAAACCCCCCCAGGGGTGGCACAGACCCCGTGAGGCCCCAGGTCTGCTCGGGAGCTCTCGGCACTCTCAGCCCCACAGCCACGGAGCAGCCCGGCTGTGGAAAGCAGGAGGTTTCCAACTAGCCAAGGTTTTGTCAGGGTTTGTTTTGGAAACAGCTGTTAGTCTGTGTGGTAAAACTGAAGATGGAAAGTGTCACAGGAATGCGGCTGTCATGTGAAACCTTTCCTAGGAATGGCAAGGAGATTTATATTTTGCATTTGGTTTTAATTTGATGCATATGGCCGCAGATGCCTGAGATTGGGGAAGGGCACTCTCAGCCAGGATGCATTTTTCAGGGATGGCTTGTGGCCTGATCCAGGAGGAGGGAGGGTTGTGGCCACCCCGCCCAGCCCACGCTGGAAGGGCTGAGCACCTCCCGACACCCATGGCTCTGCTGGCAGAACGGGGACACACCGTGTCAGAGTCACCACCTGAGCTCCCCCTCCTCTGTGCCACCCCCTGGCACCCCGATGCTGCCCGCACACAGCTCTGGGACCCTGGGAAGTGCAGCATCCCCTGCAGGGTGCCCACCTCTGCCAGGCTCTCCAGCGACTTCCCGGGCACCGGTCTGTTTGCAGTTGCTCGCTGCTTCCCTCCCAGTTTTCTAACCATTCTGTGACCTGGGCTGTGCTGAGCAGGCAGGCTCTGTGGAACTGAGAGCTGAAATGCTTCTCCCCTCCCTCCACGCTCTTCTTTTGGGAAAAAACAAGGCAAACACAAACAAAACCAAAGCAGATGTGGCCTGTGCAGTGAAAACGGAGAGCGCTTCAGTGCTTGGAATGAGTGTGGAATCTCACAAGTGGCCGTGGAGATAAACAAAGCTGGGCTTGTAAAATGGAGGCTGGTGTTCTGTGGGGAAGGGAAGAGGGGTGAAAAGAGGATCTCATTTTCAAAGAATTAGAAAAATGTGATGCAATTCCTTTAAAAGAAAGGAAGAGAGAGGGAGAGCAATGCTGGGAATGCCGTGGAAGTCATGTAGGCAAGAGTCTGCAGCTGGCTGAGTTTGAAAACAAACGATTTTAATCAGCTGCTATTCAACTACTGTCAGCTCTGNGGCTTGTAAAATGGAGGCTGGTGTTCTGTGGGGAAGGGAAGAGGGGTGAAAAGAGGATCTCATTTTCAAAGAATTAGAAAAATGTGATGCAATTCCTTTAAAAGAAAGGAAGAGAGAGGGAGAGCAATGCTGGGAATGCCGTGGAAGTCATGTAGGCAAGAGTCTGCAGCTGGCTGAGTTTGAAAACAAACGATTTTAATCAGCTGCTATTCAACTACTGTCAGCTCTGATTTACTGCCTTCAGCCAATTAAGGTTTTTGGGGGTTCAAAGGTTAGGAGGTGAAAAACAAAAGCAAGTTGCTGGAGGAGAGTAATGCTGAAGCAAGAGCAGCA
>VYZU01014524.1:0-10503 GCA_013401355.1 Ceyx cyanopectus | reverse complement strand
TCACCTACTACCCATGGTCCCTGGAGGGTATTCTGTTTCGGGTGCCTTGAGCATGTTCCCCTGCTCTTTGTCCCCTCTTTAGCCACTGATCCCAGAGGTGAACATCTGCGTCCCACCGTCTTAAGGAGAAGTGGAAGAGCTTCCTCTGCACCCTCTTCATGGAGTCTGACATCATGGCTTGCCTTCCTCTCAGCAGCCTTGTCCTTTCAGGCCTCAACTGGGGATCTTTCCACCCAATGCCTGCTGCCAAAATGAGATCTGGGTTTCATTTTGGAAATTGTAGCAATTAAAGAGCACACAAACAACTCTGGCCCTTCCCAGCACCATATCCGCCCAGGTGGCTGTCGGTGCCTTCCTCCTGGGATGGAAGCGTCTCAGCTCACCTCAGCTCAGCTTTGTTTCCCCCACCACCATTTGCTGCTGCACTCATGAGCATTCTCACCGTTGTGCTGTGAATGCCTTGGCTACAAGCTCAGCCCAAATCCCTGAGAACATGATTTTTCTGCTGAGACTTGGCCCACTGTCCATTTCTGAGTCGGTGTCGAAGGTGGTTCCATGTTCCTGTGGAGCTGGGGTATTTCTGTGAGCATCTAGTGAGCTCTGAGTCTTGCCCTTAGTGTCCCTGCTGCGGGTGGCAGCTCTCACTGGCCCAGGGCTGTTGAGTCAAAACTGTTGTTTCTGACCTCCCTAACCTCCCTAATTCTGTTTATGCTCATGAACGGGGAGAAACAGAGAGACCGAGGCAGCATTTTTGTAATGGCTTGTGAGTTTCTAGTGATGTTTTTCTTCAGGAAAATGATAGTTCTATAGAAGCAATTAATTGGAGGAAAAGTTTATGGTAGTAAATGTCAAGAATGTTTCAAGGATGGTTTGGATGAAATAATTTATTTTTTTTTTAAGCCTCCCAGCACAAACAAAACCTTGCCTTATTTTGAACCTTGCCAAAGAGAAACAACTTCAAAACTTCTTTTTTTTTTTTTTTTTTAATGTGTGTGTGTAATGTTTAAGTGCTTTTTCCCCTCCTCAGCCTGTGCTCTTTAAACAAAAGCATGTGTTTTCCTGGCGCAGCTCCCCAGAGGCAGCTCTGCTGGAGTTGGAGGGCAGGGGCTGTGGAGGTGATGGCCGAACAAGTCCAGGCAAGTTCTGGATTTTGGCAGGGGCTGGAGTCTTCCCTTACTTGAGGGGGGTGGACTGTGGTCAGTTTGCTTCTCATGTCTGCACTGCTTTTTTCTCTTCTGTGCTATCTGCACATGGTGATGCTTGCAGCCAAAAGGAGGAGTGAGCTATAGGCATGCACTGAGTCCTGTGATAACCCAGGGCAGAAGGTGTTAAAGGAAAGTATTAATGCTTCAGAGTGGTGTTAGCACCTTGGCTGCCTCTCCTTGTGCAGCCATCATATGTGGGTTCTGAGCTGTTAGTAACCATGTTGTACCTCTTGCTCCCCAGAGCAAGTGAGGGTTTGGGGAGGTTACCATGGAAAAAATGTCAGTTTATGGGGGAGAAGATTTCCTAGGAGGGTTGTCTGTCTCTGTGCATGGTCTGAAACATCCCTAGGATGCTGAGGCTGCCTGAATCTGCCTGAGAGCTCTTTTCACCCCAGTGCAGCCGATCCTCGCTGTGTACTGCCTTCCAGCCGCAACCGTACCTTCAGCCCCAGCTGTGGGACTCGGCACTGGTGTGTTTTTCATAAAGGCTCTTAATCACATACAGGATGTTTCTGTTTGTTCAAGCAATGATATCACACAAACAACCCACCCCCAGTTTGGCTTTCACGGAGCATCAGCTGCTCTACCCAAGTCCTCGGCAGAGCCAGTGCAATCCTCTCCTCCTCCAGCTCTCGACCCGGCAGTGCGGCGAGAGAGTGCCTTTCATGTTGCGGACATGCCCTGGAAAGCTGCCTGGCACTGGGGCCGGGATTAGATTAGGGCTGGGAGCTGGGGCTGACTCATCGCTGGGGCTTGTGCTTGGCCGAGGTGGCGGCAGCATCTTGCGGGAGCTCGCGGGGAGGCTCACAGACCTTGAGCCGGGACCAGCCCTGTGTTTTGGGGTCTGGGTTGCAGTAGGCTCAGTGTGAGTGGTGATGCCAGCTCAGGCTCTCTCCTAAGAAGTGTACAGTGGCTTTTTGGGTGGGTTGCAGACACCGTCTCATTTCCAGGCACTGAGGTTTTGTGTTCTTGCATTACCACGAGTGCCCAGCCCCAGATGGGGACATTGCATACCAGCCACTACATTGTCGTCTTTTGCTCTGGGCTTCATCCTTCAGGATATTAGTGGAAGGAGAGCAGGAATGTGCCAGGATGGATAAAATTAAAAAAAACCCAAAACAACAAACAACTGACTTTTCTTGCCCCTGTTGCGCACGTTGGTCCCATTGCTGCCGTTTCCATGGCAAAACAGCGGGCCCATAACCCAGCCCGCCCTGTGCTCCTTGCTGTTTAGAGGAGCAAAAATACTCGGAGTTGATAAGAATAATTTAAGAAGCCATTAACAAGAGTGGGAGAAAACAGCGAAGGAGCTGGAGCAGGGTCGGGGCGGGGGCGCGGGGAGTCAGGGCTGGTTTTTGGCAGGGAGTGGGTCACGTTGGCAGCCTGTTCTCCTCGCCTTAGATGTGTTATGAAGTTTTGGAGGTTGCTTGAAAAGTGTCTGGGGAGTGGTGGCGAGCCAAGTGGGCTGTGGGCCAGCTCACAGCTAAACATGTTGCTGTGTAAAATTGCAGTCAATTAATTTAAGACCTGCCAATTTCAACTGCAAAGCACTAGGAGGTTCTGTCAAGTTTTCAATGGGATAAAAAGGGGGAAGAGGGGGATTAGTTTTCAATCCTTGGAAGGGAAAATAGTGATCCTCTTCACGATCCTGCAAAGCACCACCTCCTCTCTCTGCTCCTTTTGGTTGTGGTAAACTCAATGGCACTGGTGTTAAAAGTCCTTCTGTCATGTGCCATTGGGGCTGGGATGGCTGGAGGATGTTAGCCAGGACCCGGTGATGTGCTGATGGCCATTTCAGGGCCTGGGGAGGCTGTGGGAGAATCACTCAGTCCCCTTTGGCTTTGCAGTACTTCTCCATAACCCCGTGGGGAGCATTCAATTTCCAGTATCATGAGGTGGACTTCCCCAAACTTGTCTGATCCTGCAAGGCTGTCCTGATCCTTGGCATGTTGGGTAGAGTGCCAGCTGTCTGAAACAGAGAAGAACTGGAAAATGATCCGAGGAAGCTCAAGAGATGCACCATATACCCTATTTGATGATCCAGAGGTCAGAAGGATCATTTATGACCCTGGCTAGAATTTTGTCTGGTCTTTTGTTGTGTTTGTTGCAGCTTCATAGAAACATGTTTCCTGGAGTTTGGAGACCATGTGTCTGTACGTGCATCTGTGAGATGGCTTTTTTCTTGGGGTTTGGTTATTTTTTCTTATTTTGCAGCTTAATGAAACTTCTGTGAAAGTGCAGCTCTGTTTGTGAGTAACAGTCATGGGACTGGCGGGGTGAGGCGGCTTCGGCTGTTTGCCTTGGGCTGCTCGCAGCCAGTGGCAGGACTGAGTGAGCAGGGGAGCTTGTTCTGCCTGGGGCTTGTGCTTCTCTGGCTGTGGCTCAGCCCTCCCCTGTCCTTACCCTGACTTGTTTTTCTGTCTCCAAAACCATCGTAGCTTAGATTTATGCACGCAAGTGCACGCATGCGTTTGTCCTTTCTGTGGTCTCATCCCTGGGCTTTCACTGTAGCCTCAGCCATCATGGCTGTGTGTCCCCAGGACACCCTCTCCAACCACTTTTGCTTTCTAACCACCAAAGGATACGAACCCATGTCTCAGTGCTTGTTATTTTCTATTCATGGGCTTTGCTTTGCTCCGCTCCAACTTCAGTGCTTACAGATGCAGTGGAACTACTGCATGTCCCCGCGGGGCTGTAGGCTCACTGCTCCTCACTGCTGGGAGGAGAAGGGATTTGGTCGGAGGTCCCAGTAGAGCCAGGCTCTGCTGCGTAGGCACTGCCGTCTGCGGACTTCCCCAGAATATATTAAGTGTAATTTCCTCCTGCTTTGCCGGGAGCTTGTTAATATTTCACTGGGACACGGGGGCAGCCTGCAAAGCCTGTGCTTCAAAGGAGGGCAGCTTTCAGCAGCTCTGGGATTTTGGTTTTCCCAGCTCTTGCTACAACTCATTCTATGGTTTTAAAAATAGGTAAAAAAAAAAACCAAACCACCCAGCAGAGGAGCAAGCCTGGGTAGAGCTCTTCAGGCCAGTCATCTCCTGCATGCCACTGCCTTGCTGAACCAGGTTGTGGCTCTAGTGTCTGCTCAGGTCTACTCTTCCTGCCATGGCATTTGGGAATAAAAAATATAAATTCAATATAGTTAAAGGAGAAAGGCTATCTGGACACCTTGAGGTTGCTTGGGGTTTAAATGTCTGGGAGGGACCTGGTGAAGCTGGGCTGTGTCCTACTGCTGCCAGCCTGATGCTTGGGCAGGACAGCTGGTGAGATACTTTTCCAGAATGACTTTGGGGGATTTTTGGGGCATTACTTTTGCTGGATCCTGGACTCCACAAATTGGAGCAGGATTGGTCCTCCAGGAGCAGTAACAGAAGAATTACTACATTGCATGGGCGTCTTTATGTGTTTTTTTAAACCATGCCTCCTAATTATAAATAATGGCTGTGATATGAGATACGATTATGATGGATGGTGATTCTGTATTCTGTGTGCATTAGCGGCTTTAACCTTGCTGGGGTAATTATGTCTCATTTCAAATTCTGATACTATTTATTTGAGGTAGGGGACTGGGAATTTAATTTCTTCTGCTTTGTCTTTTAGTAGTATTATTATTATTATTTGAAAAGGATACCTTTGTAAAATTGTTTTTTAATCATTTCCTACAGTTGGAAACACCAGTTCATTAATATTCTCAGGGCCCATGTGGAGTTATTTTGGAGATATTTGTAAAGGTAGATGTTTTGGGGGAATGTGAAGCTGAAGGCCAATGTATAGGAGAGGAGCTTCTTTTAGATGCCTGTGAGCATCAAGTCAGCCTCAGTCTTCCCAAGACAGCTATCTTTGACCTTTTGCACTGGTTGCTGCCCTTGACCTTGGTGTCTCTGCCAGCCTGGGCTCCTTCCTCACACGACGTCTCTGGGGGCATCTAGTCAGGAGCAGGCAGGGCTGAGCCATTGTCCTGCCCACCCCTCTCACTGTTTTGATGGTACGTTTAATTAAAAACCACATCAACCCGAAGATTGCACACGTGGTCCTTAATCAGTTTGAAGTCTCCATGAGAATAAAGTAATTATACTACTCGTTTGGTTACAGTAATTAAAACTTTAATTAACATCATTTCCCACCCCTTGGCCTCCCTTTACAGATATTCAGGCGTGTGATGGGTGCCTGCCAGGGTTGCATCTCAGGATAAAGCTGTTTATCTGGGGGCTGTCTGCTTATCCCCATCTCTACTTCCTCTGGCATCAGGCTGGTGAGGTCCAGTCATGCCTGGCACTTGTCCATCTTCTGCTGGGCTGCTGGGTGTCTATCTGTACCCCTGGCTGGGAGCAGCTCCTTGGCCATGATGCTGGGAAGTCACAGTGAGTCACAGCTCCATTTAAGATCCCCCAGCAGTGGTGGGAGGATGGCAGGTGTTCTTCAAAGATCTTGTGAGAATTTGTTTTTGAATGTGGTGTGTGCTCTGCTCTGGTCTTTGCCAGAGTTGGGCTTTTGGAGAGCAGTTCTCCATCCCCAGGAGTAATCTATTAAGAGGTTAGCTGAGCTCTTTGTTTGCCATTGCGTGGACCTGCAAAAGCCAAGGTTACAATGATTTGTGGCCAAGTGCTATTACATCCGGAAAGCTCACGATGGGCTTCAGCCCCTTGACACCCTTATTTAGCTCCTGGGTGAGGCCTGTGGTCACCGATGGACTCTTTGTTAGCTAACACTCGGCACTCCTGAACAGCCTGATGAAAGGATTGCTGCCTGGAGAACTGGGGTGGGGAGTTCTGCATCAGTACCAAAGGAAATCCATGCCATGTAAAACCTGAGCTCTTAAATATTTTGAGCAGCATCCTTAGGGAAAGGAGTCTATTTAAATCTTCTCAATCTCTCCTTCAAAGTTACTCTTATCTGCAGACTGAAGAGCCTAATTTTCACCCTGGTTATGAACACTGTCCACTGCAGAGAAGTGGTTTTTCTTTGCTCCCAGTTTCTTTGTGGTGGGAAGCCATTGCCCTGTAGCTTCCCCTCTGGCTTTTGGGAGACACAGAGAAGGATGAAACACTGGCAGGGATGTGGCTCTTGGAGTTGGAGATGCTGAAGGAGCGCAGAGGTTTAGGGTAGGGGAACAAAGCCTTAAAATGCAAATGGAAGGTGAGAGCTGTGAATTCAGCAAACACATCAAGAGTTCATGGTGGAGTGAGAGGGTCTGAGTGTATTTGAAGCAAAATATTTGCAGGTGCTCTCCAGTGCTCTCAGCTCAAAACTGGGCTTATCTGGCTCTTACTGACAGCAACACTGAACATGGAACGGTGGAAGATTTTGTCTCTAATCTTGGAGGTGCTTATGTTTGAAGCAGGGTCTGTTTGGGGAGGAAAGGCAGAGCCTGGAGTTTTGATTGTGGCATGTCAATAGTGTAAGGTTGATCTAAAAAGGAAAAAAAAAAAAGCACAGGTGTAACTGTCTCCTTCAGATGTCATGGGATATGTTCCCATGAGGTACATAGTGTGATGTATTATTTTGTCATTGAATTTGTAAGAGGTTCTGCACATCCAATCCTGCTGCTTGTGCAGGGTGTTAATATTTAATGTTGTCACTGCGATATTTAGACTCTGATCGTTTATTGCTTATCAGCTTTTCCTGGGCAGTCTGGTGTGATTTGTCCACAGAGATAAAATGCCAGGACAGCTTTGAGCTGCAGTAACAAGAGGCCTGATGGGTAGGAAGGGATCAAAGCTGGTGTTAAACAGGTGAAGCCAAATTCCCCTTATGCAGTCAGTGTTGTCCTTCTCCCTGGGTGGAGGTGAATGGGCAGTGGATTTAGTTCCCATTATATCCCATAGATTGCAGCAAACACCTTTCAGCTTGCAGGCGGTGGAAATAACAGCTGGTGCACTTATGCAGCTGGAGCGAGCGAATGGGGAGCTGCTGGGGCGTGGGGGGCAGAAGGCTTTGGAGTTGGGTGGATGGATGAATCCAGGCACAAACCATGGTGTCCTGTATAGGCAGCCTTGCCAAAACAGGGGCTTGACTGATACTGGAACTGCATGTAGGGCTGCTGGTGTGGGTGCTAGGGTAGGAGGGGACCCCCCAACTGCAGGGGGTACTTTAAAGCAGGTCCCTCACTTTGTGGTCTGTCCTTCCACAGCCTCCCCTTGCATAGGCTTTTCCTGCCACTGGCTCCTCTGTAAGACTGACAGTCCTGGCCTTGTCCTTGGGCAGCTCCTCTTTGGCTGCTGTGTTGTTTTAGGGACCAGGAAGGAAACAGCTATTTTCCTGGAGTTGAGGGTGAAGAAAGGATCCAGCTGATCTCCAGCTGTGCTGCAGCCTCAGGAACCCATCCTTCCCACCTCATCCCTGGTGAAGCTGCTGTCTCCTCCTTGCCTTTTGGGATCCCCTGATAGAGATCTGGGGAGCTTCCTCATTGCTGCTGGCAGGTACTAGGGTTTTTTGCCCCTGGCTATGGGCACGTCCTAAGCAGTCAGGAGGGTGAGGGTGGCAAGACAAACACTCAGCATTCACAGATTCATGTTGGAATTGTCTTGGTTAGAAGTGCAGTGAGGCTCGGGAAGTGGGGGCTTGTGCCACCCTGGTGATCTAAGCAGCATTGTTAGAAGGAATATAATTGGTGTTACAGATTTGCAGGAGAAATAGCAATTTTGAAGCTGAAGGGAGGCTGGGGATGGTGGCTCTGGGTCGCTTCTGCTTGCCAGCTAGTGGGATGGGCTGTGCACTGTAGGAGATTGATAGCAGAGGGTCTGGACTAGTCCCATGGAACAGAAGCTTGCGGTCTTCTTGGAGGAGATGGACCTTGGAGGTGTAGAGATGGCTTTTGTTTGGAAAAGTAAGTCCTTCAGGTGGGAGTTTTCTTCCCAGGGGCTTCTCTGGCATGTTTAGGTATTAACAGGCCCCAGGCTGGTCATGTGTAGTCCCAGTTCCATGAGGGCCTGGAGGGTGACACATTGCCATGGCTTCGGTGTGCGTGGTGCCTGCTGTGACACTTGGGGGGTGTCAACAGTGATTAATAAGCAGGGAAAAAAAATTTCCTGTATTTCTGTAATGTGCTCTGCCCTTCACTGCTGTCACCAAGGTATTTTCCTACACTGAGGGGATCAGTGGGACACATGGAGAAGGTCCCTATTCCATTTTGTTCTGCACTTGCCTTCCATTTTGCAGTGCTAAAATTCCTTCTCCTTCTGTTACTGGGCGCTCTTGCCTCTGCAGGTCCATCCTCTGTTCCTCTGGCTTGAGAAACTGGGATCCACTTACCTGCCTGCGTTCCCCTCGTGTTTGTGGTGTGGTGTGGCGTGGCGCAGAGGACTCGGTGTGCACTTACACTGGAGGGGGCAGAGCCGGGTGCAGACACCATGTGCTGGAGGGGTAGTTTTGGGATGCTTTATCACTCCCTCCCTGAGGAACTGGGGGGTGGCTGCTGTGCTGGCCCCAGGGATACCCTGGAACTGCTGTTGATTCTCTTTAGCCATGAAGTGCCTTGAAGGTAAAGCTCTTGCATCGCATCCAGGACACAGGGTGCATGCTTGGTCTGTGCACAGCTTATTTCGCATTTCTGTTGCTCAGCTGAGGGTCAGCGAAGACCAAGAACAACCACCCTGCTGGGCCACAGCATCCCACAGATGGGTCCCTGGGTTCCCCCATCCTCTGCCCACCCTTCCTGTGCTGCTAGGCAGCTACCAGCCCCTTCCGCCCTCTCCCCGGCAGCCCCCAGGGCTTGATTTGCTTGTTGGGTGCCCCCCTCTGACCGCCTCAGCCCTGAGCGATGCTGATTGGGAAATAATTGCAATAATAACAGAAATATTTTGTTTCTGAGTGACTCGATGATACAAACTGGGCGCTGAGCCAGGAGAGTTTTGAAGGACAAAGCTGGTAAATCAATGGCTTGTGACCACCGGAGCAGCCATGGGACTAGGGCTTTTCTGGGGAGGGGAGCTGGTCAAGTGCCTTTACTTGTCCTGTACCATATTGCTCTCACTGGGAGGGTGCTTGTAATTTCTTTCCTTTATTCATTGTCTCTGTCAGTCCCTTCTGCACCTGGGTTTGACTTCAGTGAAAGTGCAGCTTCCATCCAGTGCCTTGGCACTTGCTCCTCCTTTCCAGCAGTTTAGTTCTGGCACAGAGCAATTGAAAAGATTTCTCTGACAGTGTTTCAGTTCTGTCATTCATTGCTGAAATGATGTGTTGGGCTGTACTTCCCCATCCTGCTGATGGAGCACTGTGGGCAGATCTGGCTGGGGTTTGCGAGGGCTTGTGGATGGTGGGTGCGGGGCTGGTCAGTGCTGTGCCATGCTGTGCTGCGTGGGCTGGTCCCGGTCTGGCTGGCTCTGCTGAGCCTGCTTGGTGCTGGGGAATGCTTCTCATGTGTGTGGCTGAACAAGAGGAAAAGATGGAAATGAGTTTGAGTGAAATTAAAAGGTGGTTGGGGAGTTTTGGGGAAGGTGGTGCAGTGTTCTGGGGTCCTGCTGGGCAAGGTTACCCTCCCTGCCTCCCTCCTCTCTCCTATCTCCTGTGGCAAAGCCCAGAGCCTTCATGTCATTCCCACCTTCCTGCAGGGAGGGGGTGCAGTGAGTGCCTCTGTCCTCTGCCCCCATGGACAAGCTTGGGATACTGCCTGGGGACAATGCACCAGAAAGAACGTGTGCTTTGGAACTGGTTAGATGAACTGGTGTCCTATCTTGTCAGTGTTGGCAAGTCAATGGCATTTGTTGCTGTTACAAGAGTTGATTTAAGTTAAGTATTACCTTGATTTTTGCTTTATTATACTGATATAATTAAAGTTCCAATATTCTCCATCTCAGAGCAGTCTTGGACCTGGGATGAAAACTTCACTCATGCTTATCTTTATAAAGTGAATGGGTTTCACTGAGTGAAAGCAGGCAGCTCATCTCAACCCTTCCACCACTGCAGGGCCCTGGCATGCTGGGTTCAAGCAGCTGGCTGCAGGCAGCTGCTTGCCCAGCTGGCAGGAGACGAATGTCCGATCCACGCCTGGCTGAGCCGTTCTTCATGGGCAGCTGGCGGGGCTGGTGGAGGGTGGCCAGCTGGCCTGGGGAGCGGAGGTAGCCACGATGCTGGCTGCCAGCCTGCCCCGCATAGCTGGGATGTTTTTACTGGGATGTTTCTGTGAGGCCATCTTGTCCCCAGTCCTCGTTGGGAACCCCTGGGAGATGTATCCCCAAAGCGCTGCCTGTGCCCCTGCTGACAGCTGCACCTACTTCTCTGGTTGGGTGACCCCCAGCACAGAGCAGCTGTAGGGTGGGTGAGCCCAGTAAAGCATGGCCAAGGTTTTCCTGCTGGAGGT
>VYZU01014513.1:0-28589 GCA_013401355.1 Ceyx cyanopectus | reverse complement strand
TCCTCCCCCCCTCTACTCACGCTCACTCACGTAGTTTGTGTGTGTCCAGATTATATATAGCAAATGACAACAGACCTCACAGCAGCATATTGATTAGGCTCTTTAGGAAAGGCCTTTTCCAATATGGAAACTGCAAGCCTCACAGGCAGCAGTGACAGCCAGAGCAGGAATTATTGATCATGTGCTGCCACTGTCAGCAGGGGTTATGTGGGAGGAGACTCCAGCCATTAAAGAGCCCAAACCCAGAAGTTTTTGGCTTATGCTGGAACCCCAATGGAGCAGACCACAGGACGGTTGTCAAAAGGAGGTACCATACCATTACAACCACTCTGTCAGAAATGAAATAAAGCTGACATCACAAACATTTCTCCACTCCACAAGGACCTGAGCACTTACCAGCCTGGGGTCAAATCTGAAGCCTCATAAAGCAGGGACACTCACTCAGATGCCCTAAAGAAGAGAAACAGCTTAGCATCCATCAAAAAAGCCAGTTTCAAATCTCCCCCCATAAATACATAAGGAATAGGAAATATTTATAACCTAGAACAACGGGATGGTCATTTTACTCCAAGTACCTACCCCAGCCCACAGCAGATCTTCTGAAAGTAAATGAAATTAGCTTAGGCTATTTGGGCCACATAGCCCAGCAAGAGCTGGAAAGGTACCCAGCAAGGACACACCCAAAGCATTCAGGCAACTGGGACCACACAAACTCAAAATTCATGAAGCAATAGCTTCAAGGGAACCTTGGTTCCAGGAAGGACTAAACAAACCTCTTGTGAAATGGAACCCTCCCAGCTAGTCTTCCTTGCTACTGCAGAGGATGCTAACTGCAAAGCCTTTGGTACAGAAGAGTGGTAATGCTAAAAATTACCTCAAGACTGTGCTTCTCACCTACAAATGAGCTGGCAATTATTAGTCTTGTTTGAGCCAAAACATTACATCCTTGTGCCTACAGCTGTGATAACCCACACCTCCACCACAGAGGAAGGCAAGTTGCTCTCTACCTTCCAGCAAGCAACACACCATGCTCTACATCACTGTTTACAGGTTTCTGTGAAATAGTGTCCAGCCAACCAGGGATACAACCCAAGTTCAGAAAGAATCTTTCTCTCTGCTCAAAGCCCAGAGGAACCATCACTACAAGAAGAGAATGAGACTGATCTGGGAGCCATCACTGGTGTGAGAGACTGCTATGGAGCCTTCCCCTCCCTAATGCACTTCTGCCACTGTGCTGTTTTTTCCCTGTCAATTGCAACATGCCCTGCGAGGTGGGACAGGAGTGCAGGGTGTGGAACAGTTGTACCCACACGGGGAGAGGCAGATGGAAGGTGAATGGAACAAGCAGGCAACCAAGACCATGCAAACTCAAGCTTTGCCAAAACAAACTGAAGAGGTACCCTTGTGCTGGCCCTGCCCCAACAAGCCGTCTGGCCCCTTTCCTTACTAAAATGCTATAGTCGGGTCTCGACTAGCACAGGAAAAAAAAGCTTCACAACAGCATAGCTGCCCTGTGGGGCAAAAAAGAAAGTATGGGAGGAGAAAGAGAGAGAGGGGGAGAACTTGCATCTCCAAGAAGCATAGTTTCAATCTGTTTTTCCACCAGCTCTCAGTAGGAGCTGGTTCAACATCAAGGCAAAACCATCAGTTCCATGGGCTGGCAGACAAGCAGAGGCTTTCAGGAACAGCAGCACCCATGGGTCTACATGTGTTTCCACTGCAGAGGTGCTCAGAGCAAACACACCAAAGGACTCCCTTTCTCTCAGCACACAGTTCCTCAAGCTCAAATAGGACTGTCCTGCATCCTATCCCAGAGCCAGCAACTATGCTACCTGCTGTCTCATCCTCATCTACCTGGAAAAGATACCAGGATTTAAAACCTACCCTCATAATCTGAGATTTTCCAGAGACACTTAAATACAGTGCCTCCAGGCAACTTTCCCTCAAACAAGGACTTACAGATCCTAAGTGAGAGACATGTCCAAACACTTCTGGCCGCTTGTCTCTGAATCAGCTTTCCCTTGTCAGCATCCAGCAGCATCTGGCCAACAGCTCCTGAAACATGAGAAAGGAAACTTGATGTCAGTCACCTATCAGCACAAGACATGGAAACAGGCAGGCATGCTCAGAGCAACCCACGGCCAGGTGCCAGGGTAGGAGTCGGCAGCAAACTGCTGCACCAGCAGAATGCTGTCTAATGCCAAGACCCTCCAGTAAAATAAGCTCCCTGTCTTCTCTGGGTGCCAGAAAAGGAAGGTCTTTTATCCATATCTCCACTGAGCAGGATGCCTGTGCAGACCAGTAACTGACCTCTGAAAGGCAGATGTTTTTTTTCTAGATGGCTCCAGGGGTCACTGCTTCCCCACCCGCATTCCCATCCAACATCAGGAATCCAGGCTCTGTCATTCTTCTCAAACCACCTCACATCACCAACCTAATTTTGTTCTGCTGGCTTCCCTGCACTGAGCATCCTTTGCGTTCACAGAGAGAGAATCCTGAGGTGGCTTAATTCACCACACCTCTGTTCAGAGAGGAGCAGGTACTCTCTGCAGAATAGACAGACCTTGTTCTGAAGCAGAAACAGATAGAGGTAATATCCAGAAATAGAAGGCAGCACCAATTCTGCTCACCACGCTGTTCACAAGCCTCTGTCTGCTCACCACGCTGTTCACAAGCCTCTGTCTGCTCACCACGCTGTTCACAAGCCTCTGTCTGCTCACCACGCTGTTCACAAGCCTCTGTCTGCTCACCACGCTGTGCACAAGCCTCTGTCTGCTCACCACGCTGTGCACAAGCCTCTGTCTGCTCACCACACTGTGCATATGCCTCTGTCAAGTCCATATTCTGACTACCCTGGAGAAGCTCAGATTTAGCCTGGAGCTACAGCAGAAGGTAGCTCTTCAGCTATTCTAATTAGCACTGTAATACAAGAGGAAACTTAACCTCCTGATTCCTTTTATCTGCCTTTTCCATCTCTCATCAGCAACTTTCCTTAACATTTAGAGTTATCCTCATAGCAGACTATCATTTGCAGTAGCTCCAATTCTACTGTGTTCTAGCTACTACCCACTGTAGTTCCATTCCTATTTCTAAACTTACTGGCAAGTGAAAGCTTCACTAGAATGGCTCCTTAAGGGTTACAAGGCTTGGGCTCACAATGATCAGCAATAGTCACATCTTCCAGGCAAAAGGTTCAGAAGACTGCAGTGGCAATCAAACAACCTGTTTAATGCAAAAAGCTAAGGATTCCTCCACCTCCTCACAAAGACAAAACACATACAACCAACTGCTTTACTCTTTGCAGGGAGGGAGTGCAGTGACAGTGACTGAATGCAGCTGCACAGGCAGTAAACAAGCTTGATTCTTGCTCTTTTTACCAGAGAGCACCCTTAGCATAAAATCCACTTGCTATGAGATCTGAGAAAGGCAAAACCTTTACCATACACCAGAACAAACGTGATGTGGCACAGAATTGTTTAAGACTACCCTGTACAGGGCCCACAGAACTAACAGCCACTTGGCATGCATGCAAAGCCACAATGGTACTTGTCAGCATCACTTTGTCTGCAGTTACAAGAAGAAGGTCCATACCATACAAAAAAAGGTCCAAAAAGGAACAAACACCTGGGAAGAAAAGGGAAAGCACTAAAGGAAAAAAATCAGCAGCATTTGTAAGCACCTTCTGTCTTCCGGATACTAGGCAAGTCCCTTGAGGCCTGAGGTAGCTAATACTAAGCTTTGGTTCTAGAATGCACAGAGATTGTCTGCTCAGCATTTCAGGAAATGTTCAGTTGCTGTGAAGAGTCAGGGTTTTCCTAATCATTACCTTCTCTTGAGTTGTCTTTTCTGACCTCATAAAACAGCCTGCTTAGCAGGGTTCAGGCACTACGCCATCTTTCTGTCCTTTTCTTCTTAAATGCTAACAAAAACAAAAAATAACCCAAGAAAAAAACCCTTCCTCTTGCCTGCCTTCTTAACCTTTGTTTTTTATTGAGAGATACTCTATGACAGAGAAAACAGATTCTGTAACACAATTACAGTCACGTTTGTTTCTAATGCAACACTACAAAAACACTGACTATAGCAGTCAGTGTACTCCAAAAAACTTCAAATGCAATACCCACATGTAAAAAGACCAAACATTATGCCACCATTCTGTGCCACATGTCTGAGCACCACAGCTAATGCAGAATGTTCACTCTGTGTGGGATGACATATACTCCAAATGCATATCCAGTACAGGACATTGGCACATGCTGCTTTAGGGTGCAACACTGACTCTTCACTATGGTGAGAAGCAAAAGCAAGAGAGATTTGTCCAGTTGCCTTCCCGTGCTTATGGACAGAGGCAACCTTAGCCTCCACATCTCAAGCCAGACTATGCAAGAAGCTGCTGCAGTTAAATCTGATCAAGACAACTAATCATTCAGATGGATAATACAATGCTGCATCAAGAAGCCTTGTCCAGTACAAAGAAAGTGTGTGAAGTTTAAACCAGAACCTGTCGTCTGCTACTATGGAGCACAATGGAAAAGAAGTGTGAGGTTATTAAAGGACACTTTAACATTTAATGAGAGCAATCTCTTCAAAGAGGGCATCTCAAAAGTACATTCAGATCCATTCTGCTGCAGGTTACTTTGAAGCTCATTTTAAAAATAAGAGGATGACAGTTCCTAGTGCAGAAACTCTCATTTCAGTTCTGCTAATGCTCACGATTGGGATGTAAGAGCATTATAGTGACTCTTGGATTAAAATTGAGTTTCGGGAGGATTATTGCTCATTCCTGCTTTTCCATACCAATTAACCTTGACTGTCAGGCAGAAACCTCTGTTCCCTGAATGGGAACAATTCCAAGAGCTATCAAGAAAAAGGAGCAGGCTAGTTGTTGAACAACAAACAGTTCATGTAGCAAGCCCTACTTAACACCTAACGTATTTCCAAAGAAAATGAAGTCCCCAGACTGTACAGTCTTACATAGCTCTGGCTGAATGTCAGTGTCTCCGGATGTATCATGTGTCTGTCATACCCACTGCACCCTGTGGAAGTCTCTTAAAAGTAATAAGAATTGTACTTTTCTTACAGTCCTGCTAAGATCCCAGTCCCCTTAATTCAGTTGCACTCAGTATCCTTAGATATACTTTATTATCTACTCTCTTAGCTGTGTTAAGAGTAGATTTGTTTCTCAAACACTTTTATAAAAGCCAGGGCAGATCAACATTGCTCAAGAACCACCAGCATCACTCACATGTAACTGGAATAGAGCACAACAGCTGATTAACATCTGAACAGGAAGAGGACAGGAAGCAAAAGACCCGAATCCAATCCCCAGAAGGAATGTTAATGGAGAATAAAAATACCCAGGGGAGATTCTGACCAGGGAATGAATGCTGGCTTTATAATGCATATGAGAACATAGAACCACCTTTAATGGCTACATCTGAAACTGCACAGGAGCAGTGGCAAAAGGTGATTTCCCAAGTTACTTTCAGCACTGAGGGCTACATCGAGGGCTACTGACAGCTTCTCATCCAGAACTGCTGATGCACCAGAAGCCTGTTTAGTTTGTTTAATGATCCCATTAACTTGTTCTTTTCTTGTTCACTGGTCCTTTCAATTCTCACAGGGTGGTTTGGGCTACAAAATTTCAGAACCTCTTCATCTTTGCACAATGGGTTTCACATCCCTCCCCACTGTCGTCTTACCTGTGTTCTTTCAAGATCTTCCATGGGAAGACTTTAGGAGCACATTTCTCAGATATTTAAAACTATGTAAATACCAGGACATTAGTAAAAAACTCCTGGGGATTAGGAGAACACTTACAGGTTCCTGAAAGTAACTGTCTGGGCCCTGCTAGAAAAAACAAATCTTGATACTCTAAGAATATTTATCTGGCAAAACGTGGGTGGAGCATGAGGGAATTTGGTAGCCATGGCCTTAACCTTTCTCAAATACAAATCAGGAAACAGCTGCAGCAAGCAAACATTTGAAAAGAAGTGCAAAAGAAATCAGATGAACATTTCTGTAGAAAATCAGCATGTAGGAATTCCCTTCCCAGACCTCTGTCAGCTCCTGTTCTGTGTAAGAGGGGAAGAAAAGCAAAAAAAATCTTCCCAGAGCATAAAAATCAAAAGATGCTTCATTAGGATAAGGTAGGAACAGTTTAAATCCTTCAACCACTGAGAAGTGAACTGTCAGCCCCTGTATTTCCTAACTCTCATACAACCCCAAGCAATTCTATCAACAGCCCTCTTGTTTCACAAGTTCTAGGAAAACTACAGTCTTCATCTGAGTGACAGTGACTGAATGCTGAACATGACTAAGGCAGCTCTCTAGCAGAGAACACAGCAATGCTAGAGAATGCTCCATGACTGCAGCCTATACACTTGACTCAGTGCACTGTCCAGAACACTCCCTCTGAGTCACAGCGATGCACAGATGGCCAAACACACTGTGCAGCATCTACACAGCCAAACGAGGAAGCAAAGCACATTATTTGCATTATTTCCAGAGGACAGATGGACAAGTTGTTGCAGTGACCCAGCCTACAGAGCATCTGCAATGTTGAGGAGGTCTTAAGTCCAGCCCTGACACTTGCAGGTGCTGGCAAAAATAAGTAAGTTTTATATGTAAGTCACCATACATACTGAGGTGCATATTGGGAGGAGGCCAGTGACGGGAAAACAGCATCAAAATGAGGTGAAATTTCCTTCAAGCTCTGCCTAGCTGTATGGAAGTCCAGCTTAAACCTGCTCAGCCATCTGAATCTTCTTAAACATTAGACAATTGCAAGAGTTTTGAGACGTTGCTTTTGCTGCATATGCAGCCCTCTAAACAGGTCTGTGGGCACTTTTATTGGCAGGCTGAGGAATAAACTTAAAATAATATTTCAGGAAGCTCACATCTGTTCTAGGCAAGAAAAAGCCTGATTTATAAGGAGCAGCAATCTACTTTCATTGAGCATTATGGCTAAGAAGGACCAAGTTGTACAAAGGCTTGTGATGATCAATTCACCCATCCTCCACCAACACACACCATAACAGGCTCTTTCATTCCATGGTCACATGGCTGCAGACAAACATGACATACTTCTCAGCAAGTAATAAAAAGGATCAGCTTTTTCCCCAAGGTCTTATCTACATATACACTGTACTAAATTAAATTGACTTAGAAAGTAACGTAAAGCAGCACAACCCTCCTGGGTAAATGCTCTTAATTCAGTTTAAGAGCACTTTACATTGAATCAACTTAAGTTAAATAGACAAGATACAAGACAAATGAAATTACAGATGCCTATATAAGAATTCTGCACTAATATAATCACAGCTGTTTCTAATATGATTAAGTCACACCAGTACAACCTCCCTGCAATGGCAAATCCTTACCAATATTGAAGTTAACCCTTTTTTGCCTCTACTTCAAAGAAGGTTTTCTGTTTTGTTTTTCTTCCAAAAAATCCAGAATGGCAGCTCTCTCACAGAATCAGTATAAGGCAACTGCACTATACAAAGGTATTAAAGGTACTGACATTTATATTACTTGAAAGTTATCCTACTCCTATGCCAACTAAACATCATAATAATGCTCAGCACAGCATAGCATGTTGTCTATTCTCCCCAGGCAAGAAGGGAAGAGTAATCACAAATACTTGTGCTGTACCCTGCTTTCCATGCACCCATGTAGCTTTTGCTTGCTGATGGCCAATGTATCTGGAGCAGTTCATACACCTGAAGGGCAATTCCCCACTTGCTCATTCCTAAGAGTATGGCTCATCCACAGCTTATCTGAGCAAACTGGAGTGTGGAGTTGGAGCACATTATCTAACTGTCCCCAGGCATGGTCTTACTACTGCTCCTCTTCCACCAAAATATGTTGTTCTCTTGCTAACTGTGGGATAAGCACAAACACAAAACAAGTCTGAAGTCATGGACCTGCTACAAATCCACAGTCAAAAATCACCTCTTGTCTCCTCAGAGCCCATAGCATTTCCCTTTGAAACATATTTGTCAAACTTAAATTCCAGCAGTTCCAGAATTACTGGGTTTTCTTTTCCATTCCCCATTCAAAACCATCTGAACAGTTTCTCCTGAATATTGACAATTTATCTTCATTTTTCTGGTACTCTCACCTCTACCTGCTTCTTCAGTTGGGTCTCTGAGCTCACTCCAACCATCCTCATGTCCACTCTCACAATGCAACCATCACTCTCCTCACTGCTACCTTCCATTGCTGTCTCTTTGCTACCATATACAGAACTAACTTCCTCTTCCAAGTTTTCCATGTTCAGCATGGAAGACGGTATCAGGAATCCTCTCAGAGCCCCTTGCAGGGAACTTAAACAGTTATTGGCCTTCAGAAACTAAATTGTGCCACAACTCTGAACAACGTGGTGAGCTGTCACTTCTGCTGAGTATCAGCAGTACCCGTGAAATGAACCAGTTGTAAATTCTTTTTTTTTTTTTTGAAAGAGCTATTTTGAAGCCCTGATCACAAGGCAACAGAGACTGTAGGTATACACAAGATTGCAGTTACTAAGGGAACCACAATTCCACATTTTCTGTTTTATAATATTTAAATTTCAACTCTCAAAAGGCTGCAGGCACATTTTCACAATAATCTGGTCTTGATTCTTAGATTCACACTGGTAGCTTGTAGCAAATATAGTTATGTGGTCCCCCATCAACTCCAGTAATCATGCTCACCATAAATACAAGCAATGAGGAAGGCAAGAACAATTTCCATTCCATAAGTAAAGAAACTGAGGCACTAGGAGAAAAAGCAGCTTTGTGCACTGTTTTTGCATGAAAAATCCATGTTAAATAGCCTCAGCTGTCATAATAAAGGAACCACAGGAAAATTCAGCAAGACACAGACTTATTTCTTGCATCTAAACCAAGAGTGATCTGGGATAGAAAAGGAAAGTGTGCATGAGGCAAACACCTACCTGACAGCAAATGAGTTGAATAGCCTGCAATTCTTTATAAGTACAAATAAAGCAGCAAGCCTGATCCAGAAGTAGAAGAACAATATTTGTACTATACTCAATTCTCTCTGCTGCTGGGGTTTAATCCCAGCAAGAATCGTTTTGGTTTAATTAGCTCTTCCCTAGCAGATGGTCAGATGTGAGAGGCAGAGAATGGTACAGGCTTAACTGTTGGGTGATTGTGCAGCTGCATCTGTAGCTGAACAGTTCAGCATGTCCAGGAGTCCAGCTGTAGTTTGCACGACACAGTCCATCTCTTAGCCATACATCAGCTTCCTCCTTCTCCAGATGATGTATCAGTCAGAGGCACTACCCAAAGGCAAGCAAACAACTCACAGGCAGTCTCACCACCATCTCCATTATCAGACAAACCTTAATCAACTAAAGTCCCCGTTTTTTTGGTGACAGAAGCACATTCAGAAGTATTGCCATGGAAACTTAAGCCATCCTCTATGCTATTCATCAGAGAAGATCTTCTAACACAGAAATATTTTATGATCTCTACAGGACTGAATACAGACAGCAGTCAGCATAATAAAATTACAGACTTCAGCATTGTGTGAGGATAGCAGTGGGTCATTCTTCAATGAAGCCACCTGATTCTTGCTTCACCCACAATGAGCAATAGCTCATTATAAGATGGGAGGGAAAAGGAGCATAGCACTGAGAAACAGAAGTGGTGTTAGAGGAATAAACCTATCCAGCCAAAGGGAGAAAAGAGACAAGAGTTCACCACCTTTTCCAAAAGCTGATCACATCCTTCCCTTCCCAGAGGTTACAGCTGAAACTGCTACTGATTCCTCTGCAAAGCAAGATTCCTACCAGGCAAAGACACCTCCCATTTAATGCAAGTCACAGTCACTGCCTGCTCTGGTGACAGCATCTTGTAGTCCCATCAACTTCTGCTCAGCCTCTGCACCCAGGCACCATGTGGAGTGTTAAGAGCATCCACACCTACTCACTGGCAGTAGTGATCTCAACAGGCCACAAAGGCCGAACGAGGAAAGGAGACAGATTTCAAAAACATGCTTTGGACCTAGCAGATTCAGAGCCTGAGCCAAGGGCAGGAACAGACACAAAACTTGTCTCAATTCTGTAAATAATAAAGCAGCATGGCTCCTGAAACAGTATGTAACCCTAGAGAATCTTCTCTCTTTATTGTGGTGTGGACCTGTAGTTAATCTGCCTCAGTTTGCCTCATTTGTTTTTTTTTCTAGGTGTTTGTTGGTTGTTTGTTTTTTTTTTAAAGCTGTATTTAAAATATATATATATTCTGTTAATCCTTAGCACCACTGAACTGCTGAGAGATTTTATTCTGAGAGTTCAGTCACAGAAATACAACATAGTTTAATCCAGCTTAGGAAAAACAAACAGATCCACCCACCTGTCTTTCATTGGTGACCTGTATAGAGCACGCAAGTGGCTGTGGCTCTTCTCTCCACATTCACCTGGGCTCCAGTTATTCCTGTAATAGCAGGATCCTAAACGCAGCAGAGGGGACCCACACGTCCATCCTCCGCCCTACAGGCTGCACATGGGGAGGCTGCCTGTTGCCAGCAGTCAAAGGCTGCACTGCTTGTCTTTCTGTACTATTGCACTTACTAGGCTCATAATTTCTCTCAAGGGGCATTTGCAGCAAAGGCCAAGCAGGTTAACTGTACAAGGTCAGCTTGTCCAGACTAGCACTACATCCCCTGCCCAGCACTGCTCTTCTAGAACTGAAATGTCTTTACCACCACGATCCTCTGGGATAGTGTAAGCCCATTAATTATTCTGAGGTTAAGGAAAATCATCTCCTCTTTAGCAGTGAAGACGGGCTCTCACCTACATAGGTCTCCTCCCTGTAGACACACACACCCTCCCCCATAAGTAAGCTCTATGTAGCTCTTCAGAGAACAAACTATGAACAAGAGATAGTGAAATCCCTTAACCTCAAAGGGACTAACAGAGAGCAGAAGACAATCATCCCCAGATATTCTAAAGAAAGCAAGCCATCATACTCCAGACTCCTTGTTTTGGGGTTGGTTTTTGTTTTGGTCAAGTGTCAGATTAAATCAAAGAGTTAGTGGCTCACCACTCATCCAAGGTCAAAGGCTATGGACAAATGCAGCATATAGCCAGGCAGACGTTGCAAAGGTAAGGTGTTTGTCCAGTGTTGACAGCAAGCTGTTTGCTCATGCTTTCAGCCTCCTGCAGCTGCACAAGCTCAGCTCTACAGAGTCTGTGACTCTGGACTAAGGAATGTCTTACCTGGAGAAACCCCACTTCTGCTGCTGACTCCAGGTGCCCCAGGATCAGCCCGATTGCCAGTTTTACTGTTCAGCCATAGCCCTGCTTTCTGCTCCTTGTCCCACCAGGGGGGGATCTAGTCGCTCTGTGAGGGTTATGGCTCTAGCCAGAGGAGCACATCTCCCGGCAGAGGTGCTTGAGACTGGACACAGAAGCACACAGATATGGATACCTACACAGTCCTGAAGGCCAGCTGGGAAACCAAACCAAGGAACTAATCACTGTCATTCTGGCTCCCTTACTCCCTTCCTGGCAATTGGAAAGTTACAGCAGAAGCAGTATTTAATCCTAAACAAGACCTCCATTTTTGCAGCCATAGCCTGTATTGCACAACAAAACTGAAATGCCCAATGATTATAAACAAACTTTCTATCAATAACATTCCACATCACACATTTTTAGACTTACCTCTACACCTCATGCATACTGCTCAGTTTGTCACTGAAGAACGGTGGAAGAAAAACAAAAATTCAGACAACACACTTTCTTGTCAACACCCAAGCCCTAAAAGTCTGGTACTGAGTCAATGCCAACTGGTTTGAAGTAAAATGGACAGTTTACATTAAATCAAGAGAGATGTAAGCCCAATTGGAATAATTTCCACCCAATACACAATGTAAGAGTCTTTTGGAATAAGTAACATTCCTCTAATCACCTATGATTGAGATTCTGCTTTAAAAAGTGATACATCCTTATGGAGAGAGGGTGATGTGGACCAGTCTCCTAATATTAGCTCTGCAACAATTGACCCAGAAGCTGTGGCAACAGCTAAAAAGCAATCAGGATGCTATAGCCAGAGCACTTCTGACAGCCAATCTTTTCATGCATGTTACAGTCTAAGGATGACAGTAGGGAGGTCTTCTGACTAGCTTTAATATGGAAACGACTGGCAGGCCACAGATTTTCAGGCTACTAGAAATTGCCAGAAGGAAAAACTGCAAGTCCCAATGATCAAAGGAAACTAGGTAATGAAAGGAAGGACCCAGGGCTTACCCAGAACACAGATGATGATCTTCTGTTCTTTGCACAAGCCTTGCCTGTGGGCTGCCCATACTGACACTGCCAAAGGGTACACATTTCCCTATGCCAGGCAAATAAATGACAGACTTACATAGAGGACAAGGATGTCTTGCATGATAGGGGCACAGAAAACTAATGACCATTTTTCACAGGCATCATGTCAAGGGTTCAAAATAATGCATCTGCATGGTGATCTGCCATCTTTCCCCAAGTTTTCCATCCTAATTTTTTGAAGTAACAGCCTGAAAAAAAAAAGGAAGCTTTTCCAGAATAAGCTGTAGCAATTCAGCTGTAGCACATATGTTCATGAACATTTATCCACTGACTGAGGGAAGAACTTCTGCCTGGGTTAATTCCCAGAGACATTCCATCTCCAGGCAGACATCTCATGCACAGTTTGTACAGAGAAGAGCTTGATGGCACCAGCCACCCAAACATCTACTGATTGCTAGGCACACACGGGGGTACAAACCAACCTTAATTGGCCTCATCGGTGTAAATTAAACCCTACAACACACCCAAGCAAACAGTCAGTTCCTTTGGAGGAGCAGGCATGAGGTATTTTACTGCAGCTCTAAAGGAAACATTGCTGCTAGGACATGCCCCTGGAGTGACTGTGCCGCTCAGCTCTCCCGCTGCATTCCTGGGGTTGTTTAGCACGGACTCAGCTCCAGCTTTTCCACCAGCAAGCAGTCTGAACCCTGAATGCCATCTGCAAACACAGCCAGACTCCACCTCCTGCATGCCCGCAGGCTATCAGGTGTGGCCAGGAATGGCACAAGCTACACACTAAACACACCTTTGATGTGGAGCTGAAAGCATGTAGCCAGGGGGCATGAACAGCACGCCGCCCGCCGCCTGCTGACTCCCTGCGCTGGAATGCGGCTGCAACCACAGGCCAAGGAAGGCAAACACGTTGCATTCCTCACCAGGCAGAGAAGGAAAACAAGCAGCGAGCCCGCACACCCACCTTGCTGACACCCGCCATCCTTCCCCTGCACATCAGCCCTGCAACTGCCGGGACCCCAACAACAGCTTCGGCCTCAAACTAACTCATCTGTAGAAGAGTCCTCGAGTTCTTCAGGCAACTTCTGGAGCCATGGGACAAGAGAGAGTAAGGCAGAAGAGCTGTCAATTGGCCACACAAGCCACAGAGAGCACAAGAGCCACCACGAGGGCTGGGAAGTAACCATGTTCCAGGGAAGGAACAGTTCTGTGCAGTAGCCCTGGAAGGGAATTTCCCTGACTTTTCCTATAACACAAGGGGCAAACATAATACTGAGGGGACAGAGCTGAATAAGAAGCTGGCTTCAGGAATCAGAGGTGCATGGGCAGATTCAAGGTTTTTTCCATCCCCATGAAACCACTCTACCTTAAGTCAAGCAGCTTTTCTGAGATGCAGGCACTTCCTCATTACCAAAAAACCCTTCAGTAAACACTGCTCACAGAAACAGATCTATCTGATCTTCATTGTATGTTATTCTCCCCCTACAGCACTGACACCCAGTCACTTGATGATCGAGAGAAGACAGACTCCACGCACAAAAACCCAAGACATCAAGTAACATCTCATCTCACAACCTTACTATTTTAGTCACAGACCCACTACTGCTCCTTTTTGTGGCATTCCTGAAAATCCCAAAGCTTTCCAAATAATTCATGATTCCCAAACATGAAATTACTCTGAAGGGAAAAAGATGAGGGTGCATCAGGAGATGCAGTTGTCAGCAGAACTCAAGTCCACAGAAGGAAGGGAACTGCATTACAAACCCCCAACTACACTTACTTTCAGTAATACACCTAAACATCAACCCACTCCTAAAGACTCCCATTGCCCATTCCTAAGGGCCAAGAGTGACATTTAAAAGCCAGTGTTCTCTCAGCACCAAGCAGGAAAGCCAAGGCTGTCACAAGCACTGTAGCATTAATATGTCCCACTTGAACATACACCAACAGCCCAAAGGCTGCCAAAAAAAAAAGTTTCTATTTTCTGTGCTCCACAGAGTAGGTTCTGAAATTCAGCAAAACAGAGGGATGTCAGAAAGTAGAAGGATTTCATAAGACAAAAATGACAGCAACTATTTAACACAGATAACCATAGAACTTGTACTCCCTTCTGCTTTCTAAGAAGCGAAGAGCACACACATGGAGGAAGCCCTGTGCTGTCACTGCACAGAACAGTGTCAGAGAATTCAAAGAGCACCAACAAAAGCTGAAGCACAGAAATGTCTGGGGAACCTGGAAGGTGAAAGGTCAGTAGCCACAGGCTCCAGGAACATGCCAATGCATCTAGCAAGCTGCCAGAGAAGGGATGGTTTATAAGGCTGTGGCCCAGCTGCTCTACACCCCACAAGTGCATTTCAAGGCCCTCACTGAGAGGAATGGTCTGGTATTAGGTAACAAAAAGAGACCAGAGGAGGACCAGCAGACTTTCCCAGACCTGTTAAAATTCAAGGCCTCAATCTGCCTATTCCTTTCTAAACCAGTGAGGTAAGCTGCCCCAGTAGCTTCAGTACTTGGAAGAAAGAGGTACAAAAGGCTAGATTTACCAATAGATTTCTATCCAAAGATATAAATAGAAGCCTGGCAAGATTTACAAAAGCACCCAAACAGATTAGGTGTCTAAATCACTACATGCAAGAGAAAGGGCTTCTCTACTTCTAACCACTCCATACCTCTCCAACCCCAGCCACCACAAGAAACCCATTTCTTAGAGGATGGAAGCCCCTGCTGCTCTACAGGCTGCCAAGGGCCATCCCTGGGCAATCCACTTGGATGGTGACGGCACCCAAACTCCCACAAGTCTCAACAATGCAACCTGCAGTGGCTACAACTCTCACACAACGCAGGTCTGCCCGTTTCCTGGAATAGCAGCTGCCTCTTCAGCCTCTCCCCTCCCTTCCCCCACTCTATCTTTATTTTTCATAGACTTAATACTGTTTCAAGGTACAACCCTCATCCTGCCACGGGTGGGCGGGTGAGTGGGGGAAAGGGGCCCTTTATAATTGTAGTGTTGCAATCTGCCAGCCCAGCCAGGCGGCCTGTTCCCGCCTGCTCTCTATTAAATACCTTATAACTGATTACACCCCCATGGGGCATGATTAGCAGTCTTCAGAGAACAAAGTCTACTTTCATAAGAATAAGAACAGACACGTACTTCTAACCTACTACACAGCTGGGCAGGTGAGGAAACAGGCAAAAAAAAAGGGGGGGGGAGGGAGAGTTAACTGTACTGCTAACTCTATTCTTTCCTCCCTCCCCTCCACCGTCTGAGATGACATTTCCACTGCCCTGCATTGTTCCCTTCATACCGACCCCAGATGATTCAGGTAATGTAAACTCATAAACAAACTGCTCCCTGTGGAAGTCAGGCAAAGTCCTAACATGGAGAGGTAGGGCCTTGAGGCAAGTGGATTGAGCTTCGCTCTGGATGACAGCAATTCCTTCACACTAGTTCCCAGGAAAAAAGGAAGGGTGAATTCCAACAGCAGCATCAAAAACAAGGATAAGGAGGGAAAGCTCAAAACATGATCACATACCCACACCCCCCTCTAACTTCTGTATACATCTAAATAGTCTATATAAGCAACAGCAAAATATCTAATTCAATCTGGAGGTTAACAGCTATCCAGAAGCAGGCTATTTTTATTTTTTCTTCTTGTGGGGAGTGAGGAGGTAGCAAACAGCAGGAAAGCCCTCTCCCTCTAACACAGATAATAGGGATCCCCAAACATACACCATTCATATGTTTTGCCACAGCAAAGAACCCACCTGATGGAAACTTAGCCAACTTGACATGAAATGACCTACAACTCATTAGCAGGTGCCTTCCAAATCTCAAATGCCCACACAAACAGCCACAAACATATTTGGTGCTAATCTGGCCTCCATCTCAGCAAAGCACAAAGAATCAGCCTTTCACCAAAAGGAGGCAACCCTTAGACCCAAACGAAGCCAGGATGAGCCCTTCCAGCTACTTTCCTCAAACCTGTGGCAGAGGAGAAGAGAGACAGAAGCTCCAGGAAAATAGCCTTATATGAGAGGGAAGCTTGTGCAGAAACTTCAACAAAATAGTAAGAATCCTTCCAACTGTGTCAATTTGGAAACAAGTCACCTGCTTTACTCAGAGCCCACTGGCTTTGCCCATGGCCCCATGAATGCTCATGGTACAGTTTGGAAGCACTTGCATCCAGCTGATGTATCTAGAAGGGGGCACCTTCCTGACACATTCCACCCAGATTCTTATCCAACCCACCCAAGAAAGGATTTGTTGATGGGGGACAACAACCCTGCTAAAAATGATCTACTTATATCTGCTTTACTCAGCAGCTGGCCCTTCAGCCAGCACATAAGAGATATCTGAACTGTACTGTCTGGTCTCATTACTCTTTATTACAGAAAGACCTGAAAATACCAACTGACTTTAGGGTTTGATGTACTCAGCACTGATGTAATAGGAGAAATACACTTAGGAGTTATCAAACAGAATGTACTTCCAGGGTTTGGACAAATGGGAGGTTTCACCATAAACACAAGATAGTCATTAGAAGCTCCAGGAGGTATTTTAAATTAGCGCAGCCAGCACAAAAAATACTTTTACTTTGGGAGTTGAAGTTGCAAAGCTGTAATAAATTAAAATGACACAGTAAAACTTCTATAAAAGCTGAAAATTAGCTGTGAAGCCCCAAATGGCCTTGTAATTTGATTCTGCTGCCATGGGCTAGCAAAAAGGAAACACAGACACACTATAAAAAAAAGAAATTAACCCAAAACTCTATCATCCTTCAGCTCTTGGAAGTCAGAAATAGTCTGTTTGTATTTCATGTGTATATATACATATATAACTGTAAAATATATAGAAATAATAACATTTAAAAACCACACAGCTAACAATGAGTTGTTCAATACCCCACCACACCGGGCAGCTATCAATCAGGCAGGCATCTGAGCTCAAACTGGAGCACTGCAACCCAACGCTCTCCCCTGGATGCTGGATGCTGTACTCTCACGCATACCCCGCACCACCCCCCTGCTCCAGAGTCTGCAGCCTGGCACAGCAGAGCACTCCCGCTCTGCTGACAGCGGCATTCACCACCAGGGCAAGGGACCCTAATTTAGCCCCGCACGGGCCTTCTGCAAACTGCTAATCCCCGGGCACAGCTGTTCTCGAGCGTCCGGGCATGAGCAAAGCGCAGAGGATTTATGGCACGTGGCAGGAAGACTCCAGGCTCCCTGCGTAGGCGGGGTTTTGGGACAAGATCATGCTTGGACTAATGTTTATATTGCAAGTTGTCAGTCAGGTAGTAAATCATCTCTGGAGCTGCATGGTAATACAGCTCTCCCCATCCAGCTGGAGCCCCTTGATGACACTGAATTCTGTTATAGTAATTTCAGAGACACCTGGGCACCTATTTACGATCATCTAACCAAGGAAAACTGGATACAGATTCACAGATATTAGGGGTTGGAAGGGACCTAGAAGATCATCTAGTCCAACCCCCCTGCCTGAGCAGGATCACCTAGACCAAGTTGCCCAGGAACAGATCCAGGAGGGTCTTAAGTGTCTCCAGAGATGGAGACTCCACAACCCCCTGGGCAGCCTGTTCCAGAGCTCTGTCACCCTCACTGAGAAAAAGTTCTTTCTTGTGTTGACCCTAAACCTCTTGTGCTCCAACTTGCTCCCATTGCCTCTCATCCTGTCATTGGATGACATTGAGAAAAGTCTGGCTCCCTCCTCTCTACACTCAACATATTTCTAAGTGGCCTCTACAGAAATTCTGCAGCCTGGCAAAGGTGACCTGCTTTCAGGAATCAGTCCAAACTGGTACAAGAAGCTTCACAAATATTACACTCTGTACGAGCCCTAGAAGAAATTGGATTGAGTGCCTGCACAAACACCTACTAACAGAGCTATCACTAGCAAAATGCCAAAGTTTTCATTTCCTAGTATTTATGTAACCATAGTGCAAGCAGTGCTCAGAAATTGGTTTCTAAAAGTTCAAGAAAGATATTTTGCATACTTTAGTGCATGAGGCACTTTCTGCTCAGAAAAATGAAACCACTTAGAGGTAGGATGGGAACTTGAAGATCATTCTCAAGAAAGGTTACTTTAAACAACTCTATTTTTAAACAAATAATCTGTCATTTTCCATTATTTTCCTTTCTCCCATTTGAAAGGGCAGTGCATGCTGGCTACAGATCTCACACAGGTAAAAGGAAAGAAGGAAGAGATCCCAATAAGGCAAAATGATAAATAAAAACACACAAGAAAGAAACTGAAATAGAATTAACTGCAATCACCTCTCAGTTATGGGAGACAGACCAGATTAAGTCATATCCCTAGAATATTTTTAATCTTCCCATTGAGCATCAGCAGAGTCCTCTGCCTAATGAACAGCAAAGCTTCAGGATGAAATCTGATTTAGGAGACAATGAAGAAAGGTATCTTTGGGAATTGTATAGAGCTTGTGTAACAAGACATACTCAGATCTAAAAGCAGTTACCCTCATAGCATATGCTAAAACAATGGTAAAAAACCTTACTGCCACAATGATTATCTAATTATAATCTTGGGAAAATAACATAATCTTTTGAAACAAATGCTATAAAGTAAAACTTACCTAAGGCTCTTTAAGAGCCTAAGTATAATTCCCCAAGAGTTAGAGAAACTACCTCATCTGTCCCTTTTGATTTCAAAACCATTCATGCATGAGTGTTATATTACAGCAGCTGGACAACTGAGACCTTAAACACAAGAGTAATAAAATCCAGTTATGATTCCTACAACATTGCCAAAGCCAGCTTTATCACAGACAAAATACCAAGACAGAACTCCGCCAAAGACACAGTAATCACCATGGGACTTCCAGTTCTGAATTTGCTAACCCCTAGAAATCAGAAATTTAAATGTCATTCTTGCCACTAGCAGTAGGTCAGCTCCTCTGTGCCTAAAAACCAGCCTAAACCTTGCAGGAAACGTACCTTTCCAATCCTGACCCATTTCATTTTCTCAGAATCACAAATCTTCTATGTAAGTCACTAATCCTCTACTCACATCCATTACACCTGCCACAATGATGTTGTGCCGTGCCTTGAAGGACAAGCTGTTCCCAGAACAGCCCATAGAGAGGGTATCCATATGTGGGTCTCAAAGTTTGTATGACCTACTCCTAGCTCTAAAAACACACACACACACACACACACACACACTCACACTCACACACACACACTTTCTTCATGAGTTGCCCTTGCACTTAGGCAAACATTACAAACACCTTTTTATGCATATCCTCATACTTCCACTCTATGGAACTGCCACTTACCTTTATAAGCCTGTCTATCCAACCAAATGTATGACTTGACCAAGCAGCACTGCTGATTCTCTTGATCCTCAATGCAGACTGGACATGAGCACAGAACACAGACTGTCTTTCCCAGTCACATTCTGGCTCATGCTACCACAACCCAGCTCTCACTTGAACAGCCTTAAACCCCCTCCTTCCAGCCGCCCTACGGACTAAAGTCCACCGCAAACCTGCAACGTCGAAAGGCCAAACTCCACACATTCTTTTCTCCCTTACAAACAAAGGCAAGCAGCACAAAGCACTTTGCCTGACCACCTGGCATGAAGAGACAATACTTGCATGTCTTTACATTCATGAGCAAGACAGTCCTCACCTAGGAGGACTATCTTGTGACCCTGCTTTCCACCAGTTTCAAATCCTCCACTGCCAGGCCTAATCAGAGCAGCTGTAGTGTTTTGAGGGCTTGATCTGTGGTTGTTGGTTGCTTTTTTTTTCCTACTGCAGTTATCACAAAAAGAAAAGTTAGTGGGCAGCCCAGCATAGCAAGAGTGATTCAGTATTTTGCCTCTTGACACCGGCCAATACAAGGTGTGTTAGCAAATGGTGCAAGCAGCCTCGGCTGACAGTTATGGAACAAACTGTCCTTTCTTTCAAAGCTATACCTGTTAAAGAGATTTGGGGTATGCCTGAAAAATACACCTTCTAAAACAAGTTCTTTAGCTAAAGCAAGTCTGAACATTTCCACTCATAAGTGCTTGATCTTCTCTGAATCCCGCTCAGCTCTTAGCCTCATTCCTGTTATGTGGTAGTGAATTTCCACAGATTAGGCATCATGTGAAAATACTTTAAAATCATTATTCAGTTTGATGCCTATCAGTTTCACTGAATTGCATTCACCTCAACTGAAGAATACATTCCAGCTCCTTCACCTCTGCACAGCACTCTTCCTCAGGTTTGGCACCCAGCATTGTTGCAAAGCACAAAAAAAACTGAGCCCACCCAGTTAGTGATACTTACCCTGCATTCCAACCATTGCAATGCTATTCCCACACTCCTACGTGGCCTTCCATGCCATTTCCTTCCTAAGCACAGCTCACAGGACAACACTCTGGAGAGGGTGGCTCATGTTGTTCCAAATATGAGACAGCCTGCAAGCTGCTGCTCTTGGTCCTTGCTCTCTGACCATATTAGCAGTAAGACCATACATATACATCCTGACAACAAGATAATTTCAAGTTTGGAACAACTCAGGGAACAACAACAACAAAAAGATAATAAATTAAATTAAATGAAGGCAAAAAGATTCAGCCAGGTAAAGCATTACAAGCTGTGGAAACAAGGAAAACAGCTCCTGGGAAGGGAAAAAAGGGGGGTCTCAGAGTTGCTTACTTGCCTTAAACAAGGCAGGGCCTAACTTGCACTCTAGAGCACTTTCTCTGTGCTTCATTATATGCACAACAGTGCATATTATATGCACACAGGGGTCTGCTTCATTTTGAAATAATGGCTTGGAATATCCTTTTCATCTCTCCTCCACCAAACTTTACCAAAGCATTCACCTCCACAGCATCCAAGCATCTTACTGACACTTATGGATTCTTCCTCAAACCCCAATAAGATAGGCATCAACCAAATTCTGCAACCAAAGGATGAAGAGCAAAAAGAGGCTTCACACGTTCACACAAGAAATCTGTGGCAGAAATTCAGTATCCTGAACTGCAGTTCAGAATTCTCACTGCAGGGTCATCCTTCCCCTCCAATCAGCTGTAAAGATACTTCAATTTTTAAAAGTATCATTCTTCCTACTACAGTTACAGACCCAGCCAATCTAGATCTAAGGTAAAGCCCTCAGGTAGGGGAACTGGCAGGGAAACAGGATGGATTATTTCATGCCCTAAGGCATTAGCCCTGTTTACATACTTCCTTTGCAGCCCTGTGTAAAATCAATTTCAGAGAGGCTCATATTCACCCAGTATACACAGATAGCACAAATGCCACTGGCTTTCCACTCTCTTCATAGCTCAAGGTGTCATACAAAAAGGGCAGATATTCCCAACCAAAGCCTTCCAGCAAAGAAATTAATGCACCCAGCTTCAGGACCTTAGATTTACTCTCAAAGCATCAATCAAGTCAAACAGCCAAGAAAATATCTCAATTATGACAATTCCAGTTCCTGACAAGCACAGTCAAAAGAGCAGAGGCAAAAAGGTGTCAAGCCAGATCCTCATTCCTTAGCAGAGAAAGCTGCCTTCAATCTGTATTGAGACCCCTGTATGTTGTGTTTCTCCCTGCAACAGGAAAGGCAAAGGGTGATTGGCCACTATTGTGTTATCCTTGTCACACTGCTGTAAAAGCTAGGCACATGCTAACAAGCACACAGAGTACACCTCCAGAACTCTTTCTTGGGTCTATGCTGTAGATGTGATGAGACAAAACACAGCAGATATTTTAAAGGGTTAGGGAGCTCATCTTCAGAAAAAAAATCATCAGCCTGCAGGACTTAAAAGCATCAAGTCTAGTTCAAACAACTACTGAAAAATACAGATGCATCATATTGAAACTTGTTTATTTTGCTATTGTTCAAACAGCTCAGCTTTCTTCACCTTTTTTAAAAGCATTTTATATGCCACACCAGCTGCCACCATCCTTTCTTCACATCAGCTCTGGTACCATTCACACCAGCACATTAGCCAAAAATCACTTGTCCCATCTGACTTCATTTGTCCTGCTCTGGGATGAAAAAGGGGCCGACTCACAAAGGTCTACAGCTCTTCCAAAGCTACAGGCTACTTCCCCTACATACTATGCCACAATTGTACTTAGATGGCAGAGATAAGAATTCAGGGTTTGAAAGCTGCAAAGCAAGTAACTTACTAGGAACAAACAAATGACTTGAAACAGACTGTAAAAAAAATGCAAGGTCATCTGTGTTTCAGGAAGATGGTTTGAGGAGGCAACAGGTCTTGGCACTAACTCGCCCTCCTGAGTTAATATTAGGGATGAAGATAGCAATGGGATGCACTTTGGACCTCAGCTAGCCCTGATGAAATGCATTGCCCAGACTTCAAGAGCACTGAGTTCCTGGGAAGGAATGAACAACCAAAAGCTCCCAATACCTCAGTTAAGATCTGCTATCTTAAATACTGATTTAACATCCAGAAGATGAAACACATTGTATGCAAAGCATTGTTTGGATACATCTGCTTTCTGCAGAGATCCACTAAGAAAGGAAGAAAGAGAAGGGAGTTGTAATAAAAGTGATTTGACAAGTAATGGAAATGTATGATCAAAGGACCAGCTGCTAGGTGCCAAACAGCTGCTCCTCTAAACTGGATCTCAGCAGTGAGTTCAGGAGAGGACAGAAAGGCCAGTGGTACAACTGCACCACCCAGCATGGGACCAGTTAAAACACTGGCTGAAAAACAACGTAGTGGAAGAAATAACCTAACAGAGCCTGGATCTGTTCCTGAGTGACTTGGTCTAGGTGATCCTGCTCAGGCAGGGGGGTTGGACTAGATGATCTTCTAGGTCCCTTCCAGCCCCTAATTTCTGTGATTCTGTGATTCTGTGAGAGCAAAGGATCACTAGAATTACCTTACATTGGCATCACAATTATTGAAAGAGCAGGATCATCAGAAAGGATTTAACTGGGATTCCGAATGGGTAGACATCTTGTGATTGCACAAAGAATACAGCTACTTCAGCATGGACAGAACAGACTGCTTCCCTGGATGTCATGTAAAGAGCACTGGCTGACATCTTTGATTGAACTTTTCTTCCCAGGAGTTCTTATCGTTTTTTTCAGGGTCAATCCCATTTCATTGACAACCCTGGCCACTCAATTCAGGCAACACAGACCTGCTGTGATGCAGGGAACACCTCAAGAGGGATGTTTATTCAGGTGTGGTTCACATATTCTCAAAAGATTCGAGTAGCAGATCCCAACAAACAGTCTGATTTGGCATCAGCTCATTTCTGGCTTTCTTACCTGATGTCTGATGCTTCAACAAGGATTCACTGCTTCCTCTTAAGTAGACCCTCTATCCCAGTTCCTTCTCTGAATCTGTAAAACAGAGATGTGTACCTCTGAAAAGCTTTCACTGGCACAGAACTACCTCTGTTTGATAGATGATACTTCTTAGTAAACAACTTCCACCTGGCATCTCTCAGATCCAGAACATTCTCAGCCTTGTCAGACTTGCATATCATTTGCACATGCTGATGCCCACCAGTGCAAAACCATGTCCATCTAAAAATCTGTTTGTTAACACTCAATAATCATTCACTCTTTCCATGCTCAAGCCCAGAGCCAGATGCAGTTCTTTATTTATTGTTCACTTGGGGTTTTTCTTAAAGTCTTCCCACATTCATGAGGGGCACTTCACCAATCCTATAGTAGAAAACATCCCTTGCACTAGGGAGAGTGTCCAGGCTGGTAGAGAATTTCCCATTCCTCCCTGCCAGGTTTTGCACCAGAGCAGTGCTGCTCTCTCCCTTCCTTAGAGTTCTACCTCTGACAGTTATTCTGGTTTGTTGGTTTTTTTTAACACACACATGCTGGCCCAGACTTGTTCCACTTTGCAGCTCCTACTCCAGCAACACTCCCTGCACAGATACTGCTTTCTCATTCCCCCACACCACCTACCTCTCCATCACCCATACAAGACTACACCCCGCATGAACCTCGTTCTGCCTGTTGCTTTCTGTACCTGCTGTTCCCCATCACAGCTCTCACCCCGGGGGTTCCCTAAAGCCCTGATATCCGAGGCGGTGGGACTAACACGGGGACGACCCCTTCCTTCCCCGGAGCTCAGGCTGTGGCCTCAGCACCGTCCCGCACCCGGCTCCCATCTGCCGCCCGCCCCGCCTGCCTGACTCCCCCCGGCCCACGGTGCGACCCGCTCGGACCCGCTGTCCTCGGGGGACTCCACACCTCCTCCCGGCCCCAGGCCACACACGGGGGACAGGGAAAGCCACCCGCTCGCAGAACGCCGGCCCGAAGCCCACCCGGGAAGGCCGGCGAGGCCCGGGGGCCCCGCCCGGGCCCGGTCCCCAGCCGGTCGCCGTTTCCCGTTCCCCTCCCCCGGGGCCCCAGCCCGGCTCTGACCCGGTCGGGCTCGGCTCCGCCCGGGGTCCCGGTGACTTTGCAGCCGGTTCTGCCCCGGTTCGGCCCCGCCTCGGGCCCGCCCCAAACTTTGCCCGCGCTTGGCCCGGCCCCACGCTCTCGCCTCAGGCCGCCATTTTGCCGCGGGGCACGCCGGGTAATCCGGCGGAATCCCCACGCTGCAGCGCAGCTGCGTCACCGGCAGCACGGGAGGGGGCGGGGCCGAGGCGGCCGGGCGGCGCGTGCTCCCCCGGCACCGCGGCAACGCGAGGGGAGGGGCGGGGAGGGAAGGGGAGAGGCGGGGAGGGGGCGACGGGGCGAAGCCATCGGGGGTGAGCGCATCTTGGGGTCAGGGCTGAGCGCAGCTTGGGGTCAGGGCGAGCCGACCCGAGTGCTGACGCCGCGGGCGGGGACGGGACGGACGGTGCCGGTGCCCTCAGGACGGGGCGAGGCGAGTGGTGCTTCGGTACCGGCGCTGCCGGCGGGCTCGGACTGCCGCCCTGCCGGCCAGGCCCGCTGGTCCTCTCCGCTCTGGCGGGGTCCGGGACCATGGTGGCAAGCGGCGGGTGGCAGCTTCGGACGGGTCCGCGTTTGCCTGGGAAAACTCTGCCGGGCTGTTTGGGCTCCCTGTCCAGCGGCATCCATGGAGAGAGCTTTCCCGTGCTCCCTGGTGCCCGGGAGGCCCTCGCACGGCTCTGCCGGTGGGCCCGCGGTCACGCCGTGAGGCTGCGTGTGGACGTTCATTTTCAATAAATCTCCCTGATGAGACTGGCTTTGACAGGCAACAAGTACCAGCGAGGGCATGGCACAGGGACGGACCCGTGTGCCTAGGTTCGGGGAACTGGCAGGGCTGAGATGTCTTTGGATGCATTGAAGGACATGGGATGGGCTGACAGGCTGTGCGGCTGACTTTTGCTCCATAACTCTGGCAGAGGCCTCTCACCTGGCCAGGGAAAGATGCAGAACCTGTCCCTGCTCCTAGCCCTGCATTTTCTTCGGGTGTCTCCAACAGAGCAGCCAGGCTACGGCCCTTGGTCACCTCCCAGGCACTTCTAAGGTTACATGGTTGAGACAGGTCCTTGACAAGAGGCTGCTCAACTCCTGAGTTGAAAAAAAAGGTGACAGAAAATAGTATAGGCTGGTTATGGCTAGTGAAGCCTGAGGGTGTGCTCAGGATCCCAAGGTGGGCTCATGGTAACTGCAGGTGATCAGCCCTCTTCAGATCTTTGCTAACCAGGACAATTCCCTGGGAGACAGTGTTCAGGATCAGCTCCTTCCTCTTGTTATGTGCCTCAGCTTCTAAGAAACAGCCTGACAGTTTGGGGCATATCACAGCCTGTCACTAATGAAGTATAATCCCATCTGTGGGGATAGGCGGAGAAGGAGGGAGAGAAGTAGAGCAGTAAATAGAAAAATCTACTGAAAACCCCCAAGAACAAGTGCCTGCTTCTTAAAGGAGAGGGACTAGCGACAGCATGTACCAGTCAAAGGCAAACAAAAGCTAGTCAAACCTGGACGCAATCTGGTAATGTTCTTTGGCCTCTGTCTGCAAAAATCTTCACTTCTATTGTTCTACCCTTGGGACTTCAAGAAGTCAATGCATTTTCATTTTTGAACCAAACTGCCATATTTCTTCCACTCTGAGCTCACACACATCCATTGCCTCTCATTCCTGCTGCATAGACTTACCCACCCTTGGCTCCCCTTCCCTATTAATGCTTCTTTCATAAACATCTTCTGAACTGATGATTCACATGGTAAATAATTGAGCCTAGTCCAGAGGAAATCTGTGTGGCTGAGAAAAGTCCTGATAGAATTTGGATTATATTCCTCAACGTACTACTTTCATGAAGCCTTCAGATTTGCCTTCAAACAGGACCATTCTCACAGCACTGCAAACTTTGCCAAAATGGTTCCCTCTCTTACACAATAAAAGACAGGTGCTCAGCAGGACCCCACTCCCATGACCTTGGGAATATTGTGCAGAAACGTCTGCTGCACACCCAGCAAGTGCCGTCTGCTCCATGCCATGCGTCAGCCAGGGATATTTCAAGAAAGCCTTCAGTGCTTGTGCCCCCATAAATTCTCCAAATCCTCCCTGTGCTGGAGTCAGATAACAAGCAGAAGGACAATGGCTCCAAGAATCTAGGCTGCCCATCTGCTCTGCACTTCCAGATTCTTGCTTCCACAGCGCCAGCTGATGAAATTTTCATAGCCTATGAGGTTTCTCATTTCCATCAGGCCTTGCTGCCTTGGTGCCTTCACAGTTGTGATCTGTTCAGGTTTCCATGGGTGCACACTGATGGCAGCAATTATTAGATTTGCTTTCTTTTCGTGACCTGTTACAGCAGGATCTTCAACCTTTTTGCAAGTCTAGGTGAAATAAGTCCTGCAGAAACGAGGAAGTTAGGTTTTCAGATGGTCTCAGCATTTACTGCTTCCATTAAACTCAACACTTCTCAAAATCAGATCCCAAGGTCAGACAGCCAAAGGGAGACAGGAATTAAACTCGGGATGCCTGAACACCAGTCACCTGCTCAGAGCACCGAAAAGCTTGCCTCAGATCCCAAAGGCTATGATTCCCAATGCTCCTCTACACATATCCACCCTGCCTTTTCCCATATCCGGTATGCTCACGAGCTGGGTTCACCACTACCCTGAGCCCAGAGATGTGGCATGATGCAGAAGCATGATGTTGTTACATTTTATTCATTTATATAACACCATTAATACCAAAGTGCTGCTCCCTGCTAGAGCCAGTTGCTCACTAAAGCCTCTGAAGTTCAATTAACAACCACCAGGTAATCTAACACTTGACTCCCAATAATCCTTTTATTTTAAGGGGCCTCTGGCGGATGTAAAGCCCTGAGCAAACAATCCTGGAAGTACATTTGAGATTCTCTCAAATACCAGCTGAATTTATGACCCTTAGGGAACAGCAAGGAGGAATCTCTTCAAAATACTTTCCAGCTGGCAGCACTTTATATAGACCCCTGTAACTGTATAAAAGGAACCCCTGGAGGGGCAGGTGCCACCCTGTGGAGGGTAAATCCCTCCAAAGTGCCTATGGCCTTGGCTAACAAAGAAGTAGAGCCCAGAAATATCTCCCCACCAGAAGGCGGNTTAGGGTCAACACAAGAAAGAACTTTTTCTCAGTAAGGGTGCCAGAGCTCTGGAACAGGCTGCCCAGGGAGGTTGTGGAGTCTCCATCTCTGGAGACACTTAAGACCCGCCTGGATCTGTTCCTGAGTGACTTGGTCTAGGTGATCCTGCTCTGGCAGGGGGGTTGGACTAGATGATCTTCTAGGTCCCTTCCAACCCCTAATATCTATGAATCTATGAAGGTGCAGTCTTGAAGGGACTCTTAGGAAATGCTTGCCTCCTCTGCTACTTCTCTGACTCCAGCTGCACAGAGGATTCCTCAGAAGATCTCAGCTGGGAAACCCTCAGAGGCAGAAGACATTTCGTGGATATGAGCTCTCATGAGGTCACTAAAACCAAGAAAAGTGAGACGTATTTTGAGCAGAGTTTGCACTGTGGAATATGCCAGTACAAGAGGAGTTCAGCACCCAAAACCAACATCATCTCGGGAACAATAAGATCAGTGAAGCACAACCAGCCTGAAACAGCCAAACAAGTCCGTGGATGCAGAATTGGACAGCCAAGCACGTGCTGCAAGTAAGCCTGTAACACACACGTACCACAAAAAAACAACCCAGCAGTAAAACAGTTGTTAACAGCACCCATGTGTTTAACTCCTGCTGTCTAAGGGTTGTGGCTCAAATTTAACCTGGAGATGGAGTTCTCAAAACACTCCTGGAGTTTTTTCACAGGCAGACACTTTGCTGTCAGGATCTCTAGGAACAGTAGCTGAACAAAACTGTGCTTACCC
>VYZU01014507.1:0-14532 GCA_013401355.1 Ceyx cyanopectus | reverse complement strand
CCCGAGGGAGGGAGGGAGGGAGGGAGGGGAAAAGAAGACCTTCCCCCTAAAACCACACACATTCCCAACCAGAGTAGTGAGCAGAAACAAGCAGCAGCCCTGCCTACGTCTCCCAAGCAGGAGGTCACCCTGCAACACAGCAGCACACAGGAGCATCTCACATAGGAGGGACCCCTTGATTCTGATGGTGCCAGAACAAGACAGTAGAGCCTAAAGCTGAGCTGGGGTAGCTGCAGGTAGGCACCAAATGCATCTGCAGCCAGGCAGGTTGCAGGCTGGCAATGCTTCCAGCATGGCAGCTACTCTACATCAGTGCCTGAAAACAGGTCAGCAGCAACCAGTACCTCCACATCTCCACTGGCCTGGGAAAAGCCTGGCTGGCTTCCTTGGATGCAGCTACAGGAAGAGAAAAAAAGATTAACTGAACCCCTCTTCTGCCCCACAGAAGCCCCACAGGCTGGGCTGGGCCAGAAGAGGGAGCTGAGATTGGGATGGAGAGCACATCCACCACAAAGTCAGCTCTTCGGTGTGCAAAGCACTCAATGCCACCTCGGAGCAACCAGGAGGAGATCAGGAGAGCCCAGCTCCAGTGAATGATGCTCTACAGCCCCTAGCAGTCAATTTGTCTTCCTCATGTTTTCCACTCTACCTTGCATAAGCGCTTAAGAAATACATGAGGACTGACTATTTGCCTGCAGCTCCAAGCCCTTCCCTCCCCCTCTCCCCAGGCTCCATCACCAATAAATCACCCCGCTGGGAGACAGGGCCAGAGGAAACCAGAGGCACAAAACCTCAAACAGAGACCTTTCCCCCACCCCCTCGCTCTCCCAAGCAGCTCTGCATTTCATTACAGCAGCCAGGCCAGCCCTCACCCAGCTGGGGAGAAGGAGGGGAGGGGGGCCCTTCAGGGTTTGCATGTCAGGAGCAGAAATGACAACCAGAAGACCAGGAGAATGGAGTTGTTTCTGTTTATTGCTGCGTCCTGGCACTCATCTGGTCCTGACCCTGCTTCCAGGACCCACACTGGCTTGGAATAGCTCTCCTTCATTGGGGTCCTTTCATGACAAGGCACCTTCCAGCCAACCTCTCCCCCGCACCAGCTATTCCCTCAGTGCCAACCCCTCTCTCTGCCCCACTCCAACCTCACAAAGGCACTTGGATTCTCTTTGGAAATAACCCTGGGGTTTTCTCTGAGCCTGGCCAGCGGGCTCAGCCCTGGCAGTAAGCTTCATCGCCTTCCCTCTGCTTCCCCCAGCCTGGAAGCATCCTGCCCTGGCACATCTTGAGCCTGTCCCTGCCCAGGGAGAGTGGTGAGGATAAGCCCCTGCTCCCCTGCAAGCACCCCCTAGCCCGCTGGGGACCAGGGAGGGGGTTCCCTCCACCCACCCTAAATATCTATTGGCAAAGCATCTCCGGCAAGCACAGTACATTGGAGACAGATGCAAACCCCCCACAGTGCTGTGTGGGCTGGCAGGGCATCCAGACGTGCCTCCACCCAGACTTTTAAGCCACTATTTAAGCAAGAAGTACTGAGCCAAAGCACTTCTGCACCACTCCCTCCCATCCAAAAAACTCTGCCCTGGGCTTTAAACCTTAGCAAAGCATCCTCACCCCACTCCAGGGCTGCCCCCCAGCTCTCCACTGCTCCCCAGGCGGAAAGAGGTCCCAGCAGGCGCTTATTAGCCCCATGGGGCTGGCTGCCTCACTCTCCTCCCTCCCAGCAGCTTGCTGGATTCCTGAGCGCTGACACAGGATGCTGCAGCAATGAGTGTGCAGCACCTTCCTCCCCTTCTCCTACCCCAGGAGAGGAGGGACAGGCAAGTAAAGCTGGGTCACATCAGGCCAGGAGGGAGCAAGAGCATCTGGAGTGAAATCTGTAGCCTCCTGTGAGCCCCATCTCCTTGCTGCCCATCCTCCCAGCCCCATGGACTTCTTTGGCCTCTGGCTGGCCCCTGGCCCAAGCCAGACATGGGGTCATCCCTTTAAAGGCCAAGATGATTCACACCATTAACACTCCCTTATTGGCAAGGTCAGTTTCAAGCAATTGCCTCTCTCCAGAAGGTATCCCTGATGGTATCATGAGCCACAGCTCACCCGCCTGGAGCTGCAAGTCGTGATCACTCCCGTAACAATTAACGGCAGGAGAAAAGCGAAAGCCTGACACTCACCCTTCTCCCCCTACGGCCAAGTCCCAGCTCTTGGTACCTATCCCACCCTCTGCTACACTAAGGGATTTTCCCAGCACCCCTCCACTCCCAGGCTGTCAGAGGACCTGAGTAAGGGAGTTGCAGCAGCCCAGGCAAGCACTTCCAAGAGCTCGTTGCTATTATAGGAAGGTGAGGATCCTGCCATCTTGCCATTAAGTAATATCCTCCTCAACCCCATGAGGTAGTTTCCATAACAGTCACCTTCTCTTCCAAGCTTTTATTTTTATCTGGCTTATTTAGGCACTTCTCTTCCCACTACTAGCATTGGCCAGAGCAGCAGATTTGGGTCTTGAGCCTCTCCCTGAGCTCCTTCCCCCCTTCCCTGCTCAGCTGTCCTGTCCCATCACCCTCACCTCTGCAGCAACCAAAAAGCAGTGCCATGAGCTGGAGGAGAAATCCAGGGACCAAAGCAGTACAATAGAACTATTAAGGAAAACAGACCCCACTTAGGCAAAAACGATTATAGGAGTAAAGAACAGACACTAGGGGAGGAAAAAAAAAACCCAACACAAATTGCAGAGAACTTGATTCCAAAAATGACACCATGTTGTCATCAGGAGCTGCTCTCAATCTGAGACTCCATTTCCAGTGGAGGTGCAGACCCCTCGGTAAGAAGCCCATGCTCACTGGTAGCTCCTGGGGACACATGCATCCCAGAAGCAAACCCCACGTGTTATGAAAACACAGCCACAGGAACAAACGAGGTGCATGTTGAGGCAGCAGGGATGGCTCTGGCAGCAGATGGAGCTGGACCGGGTCTTTTGGGGACACAGCACCATGGTCATCAGCTGGTAAGCGAGAACTTGCTCACCTCAGATAGCTTGGCAGAGGTCACAGCAGCCACAGGGAGCTGCGCTGGCATCTCTAGGTAGTCTTTGCCAGATTTTCAGAGGCCAACTGCAATTAGGCTGTTGCAAAACTCCTCCCTGGAAGATGGAATAGATATGAGCGCTGCTGATGCCAAAAGGAGGTTGGGTCCTGTCTGCACAGGGACACCAGGGCCGCACAAACCAACTGGACCAGATGCTCTTCCAGCAGCTGAGTGCCCAAAAAACCTTTAGATATGCCAAGATGTTCCTGATCAACTCCACGACAGCCAAGAGCAGAAGTGCTCCCACCCCATTTTGGCACACAGGAGTTGAATGCAAGCCCTGAGCAAAGCCATCTGCTTCCACAGAGATGCTGCTGGCAGAGAAGCAGGGCTGAAGCCCTCCCTCATCTGGGGAAGGAGGAGCAGGAGACCATATCCATCCTCCAGCCCAGCTTCTGTCCCACAAGAGCAACCTATGCCCTCAGAGCAGGGCATTGTGCAGGAAACCAGGAGGAGAGCTGGTGGACAAGTCTTTCACAGCAACCCTTCTCTCACTGTTCTCCTCTTACTGGAGAGGTCCCAAGGTAATTGTGTCTCTCACCTGTCTCTAACCACACTGTTGGACTGCAGGATTCTCCTGGAGAGAAAAAGGGAAGCAGGGACAGGCTCTTCCTGTCACCTCCCAAAGATCAAGTGGAAATAAATTTCTCATCATATGCAACTCCCCTGCTGTTGCCTACCAGCCTAAAATTTTATGTCACCATTAAGTGAAATTATCAAGAAAATTAAGATACTAGGACTTTCTCTTTTACATAATAGGGAGCTATGAACTAACAGAGCTCCAAGCCACTCCAGACCAGAAGGCTTCTACCCCGTCAAGTCCTCCCCTCATCACCTTCCTAGTGCTTCAGGAGGACCAAACCTGTTACCTCCAGCCCTCACAGAAACAAGGTCTTAAACTTCAGCTTGTGAGCCCAGTGTCCCTGCCAGGTCCAGCCACGCCAGAGAAAACAGAGGAGAGCAGAAAACCTTCACATCAGTGATCACTCACCTCCCGCACCACTCTCCTACCCCAGCTGGGCCCCCAAGGTTCAGCCAGATATCCCAGGCTACGTTTCACAGCACACAAACATTTTCCTTAACTCCCCAGAGACGCAATCCTCTGTTAAAAAAAAGTTCATTAATTAGGAGCAGAGGAACCTCTAGTGAATCTCCCAGCAAGAAGCATAAAAAAGAATTCCCCCACAATCCAGTCTAATTACAACGCCTCGGGGCACTCCACAGTCGCTGTGAAGCGGAGGCCAAACTTTTCCCCACCCCTAAGAGCAGGAACTTTAACCCAGTTAGAGTTCTACTGATAATGGGGGTGGGGGTGTAAAGCAAGCCCCAATACTCATTGTTCCTACTCTGCAAGTAGCAGCAAAGAGGCAGCACTGGAAACTGGCAGAGCAGCAGCTGTCCGTGATGTCTGGAACCCTTTCACATGCCCCCTGCCCAGACCTTTGGGCAGTAGAAGCCGGAGGCCAGCCCAGGCCACAGAGCCAGGACTGTGCGCAGCTGCTCTTCTGGGATTTAGCAACCCGCCTTCCACCCACAGAGTGACTCTGCATACTAGGTCCTTTCTGAGCAAGACCTCAAATGACACAGCAGCTCCAGCCCTTAGAAGGGGCTACAGCCAGAGGAGCAACAGAGCACCAGGAAGACCCCAGGAATGGCTCCAGTGCCCTTGCAGAAGTTCCCTTTCTTCCCCCAGCTCCCTGAGGAGCCGGACTCCAACCCACCCCGAGCCTCCGGCGAGGCAGGGTGGATCCAGCCACAGACATGCAGCAACCACACCCTGGCTGCTGCCTGCCCGGCTCCCCGTGGCCCTTCTCCTCCCCACCCCTCCATCCAGGCGGGGGCACAACCAGGGACCAGGCTTGTAATAGATGAAAATATTTAATACGTGTTGTACACGTAGAATTACATTTTATACAAAACAAGATACGTCACTGAAGAACACTGTACAAAAAACCAAACCAAACAAAAAACAAACGAAACAAACAAACAACCCTACGTGAGCCCCAAGCCTTTATACAACAAAGACCGGGAGTTACCAAGCCTAACAAACAGGCTCAAAGACTTTCCATCAGAGCGTCTGTAAACTTCGTTTCTCTCAATAAACACTTTAAAAAAAGCACCATGTAATAGTTCTGACCTAAAACTTTCCAAAATAGAGACTTTATTTAATAAATTTAATAGTTTCAAGCCTGCGACCCAGTCTGGAAGGGGGAATTCCAGGAGGGCAGGGCCGAGGGCGCGCCCAGGGCGGGTGCTGGCAGACGGGACCCGAAGGGGAAGTGCTGCTGCTTCTGCAGCCCCAGAGCGCTGCCCGCCCTCCTCGGTCGGGCCGGGGATGCAGGGAAGGGGGTTGAAGGGGTCACCTCTGGGTCCGTCTGCCGGGCCCTCCCTCGCTGTGGCGGAGGGTTGAGTCTCTACGGCCGGCTCGTCAGAAGGCCACGATGGCGGTGCTCCAGGGGTTGAGGGTCCGCAGCACCGGCTCGTCGCAGCAGATCTGTCCCGGCTCGGCCGCCGTCTCGGTGGGCGTCTCCGCCTCGTCGCTGCCCAGGGCGGCCCGCCGCCGGCCCTTGGGCTCCTTGCTGAGCAGTCCCGAGAAGCTGGAGCCGAAGATACTGATGAGACTGGCCACGTTGCCCGTCTCCATGTCCTCCTGGTCACCCGACGGCGGCGGCTCCTCCTCCACCTCTCGGCGTGGCTTCTTCACTGGGGAGCCCCCTTGGCCCTGCTCCCCGGCGCTCCTCTTCCGAGGGCACTGTGACATCGGAGACGCCGCGACTCCCCCGACGGCAACGGTAGCTGTGCGGTTGGTCTCGCCGCCCGCTGCTGCCGCCGCCACGCAACAGCAGCGGCAGCCGCAACAACAGCGCCGCTGCCGAGAGCCTTCGCAGTCCGCGCCGAGCAGTCTCAGGCCACTCCTAACCTCCTCGTCCTGCGGGGGCGGCGGCGGCTCGCCAGCCGCCCAAGCTGTGGCGTTGCACGGCAGCGGCGGTGGCTCTTCTTCAGGGCTCCCGAAGGCGGCGGGGGGCGGCTCGGGCAGGCAGCCCGGCTCGCTCAGATAAACCTGTCGGGCGCTGCGCAGCACCAATGACACCAGAAGGTTCTTGTGGAGCTTGAGGCCACCGCGCTGGCCCCGCGCGCTGTAAATCTTGCCCAGCGAGATGCTGACGATACGATGCGCCTCCAGCTTGAACTCCATGGGGGTGAGGAAACGACCGAACGGAAGCGATAGGGGGGCTAAACCGCCGAACCGTACCTGCCGCCTCCGCCCACACCACAGACCCTCCCCTGCGCCACAGAGCCTCCTGCGCTTCACTAACCCTCCAGCCGCCGCTCCGCGCCGCCGACTGAGGCGACTTAGCCCGCCTGACCGCCTTTTCTACGCCCTCGCGTCGGCCAATCAGGGCGCCCCGCCGACAGTTCCAACCGCCGGCTGGCGCTCGCGCCGGCCAATTGAGAGACAGAGGAGAGGGTTCGAACGTTCGCCCCGCGGAGACGGCTCTTAAAGCGGCAACGGCGGCCAGGGTACGAGGTGGGCTCACTCTCCGGCAACGATCCGAGGACTGCGGGCAGATGCTGCAGCATCCCTGCCCTTCACGTAGGTTTGATCGGAACGACAGGCAGTTGTAGGAATTTTGACCAAAACAACGGAAACACTTCTGGGGAAAGCAAACACGCACGTACACACAAAAAAACCAAAGCAAACAAAATGGCCACAATAAAAAACAAACCCAAACATCCCAAGCCAAGAGCACCCCACTTTTGGGAAAGGTTAGAAACATTTCCCCCAGTTTCAGCACTGGTCTCTGACACCTTGCATTAGAGAAGAAACTGGTGCTGGTGTTGGCTGTAGGTGAAGGTGCACCTCTGAGTACTTGAAGGAAAATCTGCCCTGACGTTGAGCAGAAAGCCATCCCTGCACAGCTGCCAGCTGGAAATCTGCCCCAGGCATCTGGCAGTGAAGATGACAGAAGAGCCATGATAGAAAGGGAAGATTCACAACAAGGGTAGGAAGGGCTATAGTAGAGGATGGGGGCCACCAGCATCTCCAAGGGTGATGGGGACCATTATGACCTAGAGCACTTTGTTCAGGATCTGAAACCTCACTCTGCGATAGCTGTGAAACCCAGTGGCAGGGCCAGCCTGGTGGCTGAGGGCCTCAGGGGACAACCTACCTACCCCCAGGCACAACTCCATGGATGTCTCTAAGAAAGCTTCACACAGCTCTTGTTCTGAGCAGGTTGGGGTGTGTTTCAGGGCTCGGAAAAGGAATCCTCCTTCTTCCACTGAAAAGTATCTGCAAGGAGGGAAGAAGTGAAAGAGCCCAAAATTAAGGAAGTTCAGTGTACTGCCCCAGAGTATTTGTTTCCATTCCCAGCTGACACATGACAACTCGCTTCCGCCCTTTTTTTTTTTTTTTTCTTTTCAAGGGATTTGTCTTCAAATCCCCCCAAAAAGGAGTGGCACAACCTGTCATGATGTTTTATTGGAATGATTTACCACCATACTCTAGCTTGCTGGAAGGACAAGGGGTGGCTGGCCACAGCTGTAACAAAAAACAGGTGAAGATTCAGCCTTATCAAGATGTAGCTGACAACAGCAAGAGCCTTCCCCTCAAAAAAACCTCAAACACATTCAGGCCAAATGCATCTTTTCTACTTGCTTAAGTACAGCTGGAAAACCTCAAATGCCATCCTCTGGATGTTGAATATAATGGCATGTCAACCTGGGTACTGACATCTCAAAATGTCCACCTCTTTTGTACAAATCTGCCATGCTCCGTCTTAAATGACTAGACTGGAGCATGATCAACTGCACAGCCAAATCACCAGCCAGAACACTGATCCCAGCTGCAGAGAGTGGGGCTGTCCCCTCCACGCCCGGCGTGGGAGGCCAGAAGGACACGAGCCCAAGTGGTGGGAACCGAGGGTTTCCAGACCCGCTGAACCTGCTCCCTGCACCTCACAGGACAGGCAACACCCTGGCCTAAGCCCTCAGGTCAGTCTAACCAGCTAGGGCAGGTCTGGGCTCAGATGTTTGGGACTGCAGTCATGTCTCTTCACCCTCAGCTGGCATGTCTGCCTGCCACTGGTATTCCCTCCACAGCACAGTCCTCAGTTGTGCCCCTGCAAAAATGGCTTGTGCATTACCAGGCATTTTGCTCTGGGCCTGCTGTTTGCAGGATCTGGGAACCTGCATCATTAGCAGAGATAGATGGCCCCAGTTAGAAGGCTAAAACCGGGTTTGATACATCTCAGCTGGGTACATTCCTGACTCGGATGCAGATGAAGAGATGTGGTCCAAAGCCACCCCACCAGCTCAAAAAAACTGAATGAGCGTGGAGGAGACACAGCATGAGAGCTCTGCTGAGTAAAGATGCCCAGATTTGAGCAGACTGACCTGTTCTGCTTCTCACCACCTCACCCCAATGGCATGAGGCACCATTTCTCTCTGGTCAGTTTTGGCTACCTACCCTGCCTCAGAGTGGGCGGGCTGTCAGCCTCTCCCCTGCCCTGGCCAGAGATAAGCACAATGGGGACAGGTACCCAGTGGTCCCTCATCCCTATTAATGCTCAGACAGGGGACTTGGAGAGCAGGGAGGAGCAGAAGCACATAAGGCAACACAGATACTACCTAGTACCACCAGTTTCACTCACCAACACCATGTCCAGTGTCAGGCACAACCTGGTGTCAAGCACAACCACCAGCAGGTGTTGTTCTCAGGGTACCTTGATATCTGCCCTGCCTGCTCTTCATGTATTTTTGCAAAGAGATGGAGGGAGACCTGCTCTCCATGGGGCAGCTGTGCAGGAGGAAAGCAGGAAGAGAGAACAGGCAGCAGCATCCAGGCAGCCCATTTAAGCCAGGCAGTGTTTTGGTGACAGCCCTGCCTTTCCCTCCCAGGCTGATGTCATGCTTTAGTAAGTTTGAGGCAGTCACATGGCAGCTTCTGAGGTCATCGCCTGGGGTGGCTTTATTGTCTGTCTGCCTGACTGCCCTGGGCTCCTGCCTGCACCCCAAGCCCATTCCCATCCCCTCCCAGCAGGGCACCTCCAGGATACCCACTGCTCAGCATCTCTGGAATACCCGCAGAGCCGCTGCCTCAGTGGGGCTGGCATCCCAGACAGTAGGATGTGCTTGTGTCCATCTGTCTGCCTGCAGAAGGAGCATTGCCTCCCCCGTCCCTGGGTGGTAAAGGGAGGGGGGGGGAATACGGGAGAAGGAGGCGGAGGAAAGAGTGTGATGGGGTGCTCTAATCTCTGCGTGTGATCTAACCAGGCTGGAAGGGGTTTGATGAACAATTAACAATCCTCAGGCTCAGCTGCTGTTTCCCAAAATAGCTCTGGCAAGAGGAGGAGGAGGAGGGCGGATGGACGGACGGGCTGGCAGACAAAGGTGGCCTCTCCGCCAACACGCACGGCTAGCAAAGCCAGCAGAGGAGGCAGCCCTGGAGGCCGAGCAGCGGGGAACCCGCGGCTCCACCTGGAAAAGAAAACAATGCAAGATAAAAGCAGCTTGGGGCAGGAAGCAGCTTGTGGTACAAATAATAATTGCAGAGGGCTGTGCACTCCACCGGGTTTTTTGGGAGGCGTTTCAATCCGCCTGCCACGGTCGGCGCCGGGAAGCTCATCAGGGGTCTGTATGGCTGCCTCTTGGCACTGAGCAGCGTGGGCCGGTAGGGCTGGGCGCCAGCTGCCTACAACTCCAGATACGGCAGCAAAATCCTGGCTGGGATCCTCCCATTCCCCCCCCGGTGGCGGCCCACGCGGCTGTGGTGGCGGCAGCGTGGCTGGGGGCCGCACTGGCACAGCCATCTGGTGCACAGCACGGCCGCCCTGACCTGCGGCGGTGGGGCTGAGGATGTGGTTTGCAAGATCCTGTTTCGACAGCGGCGCCTGTCCCCATCCCCACACCTCCCCCCCTGCCAGGCCCTGGCTGTCACCAAATGTGTGGCCTAGGGCCCAGGGGGAAGCCAGCTGCAGCAAAGAGGTGGAAAATCCTCTGGGTAGGACAGACGGTGAAATTAGGGTCTCCTCAAAGCAGAGGCTGAAGTAATTCATCGCTTCTCTCTCTTGGCTCTCCCAGTGTCGCCACAGAGCATCACCTCCTCTCTCTTTGATTCAAACCAGGATTTATGAGAAGGAAGAAGATGGAAATAAAAACAGATGGGGTGGGGGGGCGCAGTGACTAGATGACCTTTAAAGGTCCCTTCCAACACAAAACTATTTTATGATTCAGTCAGTCTGAAAACAACCAGACCTTCCTCACTATCAGTGGGGTTGAGGCAAAAGCCTTTGCACCAACAGCTGCATGCAGCAACAACAGAGCTTCAGGATAATCAAAGACCCTGGGGAGATCCAGGTGCATCCCCAGGGACTGCTGACAGAAGAGAAGCAGGACAGGGAGGAACATTTCCAAACATTTCTATCTATGGCTCAGGTTCATTTCTAGATAAGAATAAGGAACACTGGAGTTGTGAGGAACTCACGCAGGGCTCAGGAGGAGTAGTAGGCTTGTTTGAGGTTGGGGTTTTTTTTGAGTTTTCACCAGAAAAATCATTATTTGCATGGATGCAGCCTGGACTTGCTGCAATTAGATACTGGTAAGTAATTCCCCAGGGTTCCCAATGGCTCTACTCTATCCGTGCTTGGAGATAAGGTCAGAAAAGCTGGGAAACATCCCCAAAACACTTCCAAAATCGTTAACCACTAATCACTGCTGAATGAAAACCAAACACGAGGTGTGAGCGAAACAAATAAAAACAAATCAATACAAACTTAAACCCAAAAGAGAGGAAGCGGCTCCCTCAGCTTCTGAGATTGCCCAGACAGCCGCCCCTGCAACCACAGCAGGGTGTGAGCCTCCAGCACAGCCACATACTAGAAAGTAGAGGGGTTTTCAGTTGTGAAAAAAAACCCTTCCCGATATCCCAGGGAGGCAGGAATGCCTCCTACACGTTTTCTTTATTTTTCACCAGTGACCAAGATTTCTCCCTTTTCCACCTGCACAAATAATTTTAAATTTCCCTTCTCTTACTCTGAGACACTGTCTTGAGATTTTCCTCCCCTGGAGACTCATGACCTAGACACCTTGCCCATCAGAAATCCTGCTACTCCTCCATTAGCCCCTCCAAACACAAATCCCACTCCCAACTATCAGCTTCTTCAGGCAGCCCATTTCCCTTGGAAAAAAAATGTGGCCCCCACATCTTTCAGTGTTTTATGGAACTGGTTTGGGTTTCCTGGGAAAAAAAAAAAAAAGCATTTATTTGTCCGGGGTTTCCTATCAGACAACCCCTCCATTGTTCCACCTTCCTGTATGATTTTTTTTCTTTCTCTCACATGCCTGTGCCTTTTCCAAAGACAGAGGCTGTCTTGTGCCCAGGGGGAAAAGAAGCTGGGCAGCCCTGGGATGCAGTCCAGTGGATGGTCCCCTGGCTGCCCAGCAAAACCCATGCTTCTTGCTGGAGCAATTTGCTTCTTGGCAAACTCTTTGCTAAAGAAGGTGGCAGCCTTGGTGGCATTCACTGGCTGCGCAGCAGGGTTAAATATCTCAAATTAATTGTGCTAATTCTTCACAGAGCCACAGTTCAGCAAACCATGGGGTAGATCATCTGCCCAAAGGAGTCTCAGCCTAATTATTTTTATTTTTTTAATTCTCTCCCTATATCTCAATGTCACCTTCCTTTTAGCCAGTGGGCAAATGACGACTGCAGCCCTCTGCACATCCCAGAGCGCAGACGTGTCCTCTGTGCGACTGCTTCCCACTTAGGCATGATGTGGAGGTTATGCAGTGATGCTCTGGAGCCACGGAGACATTATTCTAGGAGAGGCTGCCTGCTAAAGAAAGGGGGGACGGGGGGTCCTTGGGACTTGCCAGCAAATCCTACCACACACAGTGCTTATTAAAAATCCAAAGGAGGGAACCTTGAGTTCTCAGAATAGCAAGCACCAATCAGAGCAGTGAGGGCAGAGCAAGATCCTCTCTGTGCTGAATCCCCCCTCCCACCATCAAGGGAAACTGTGAAAACGCCTCTGCCTGCCAGCAGGTGTTGACTCCTTCTGCTCCATCTGATCTGTGCCCTTACCCTCTTGTATGGACCCTCCTTTGGCCACCTTGTCTTTCACCTGGTTTGTAGGACTGACTATGTGATGAAGCCCAGAGCCAGGGTGAGGTTGTCCATGGACACAGGGATAATGAGGAAGGTAATGGGGAAAGGCTGCTGGATAAAAGTTCCTTCCAATTTCACCCATTAAAAAAAGTAAAGCGGACTCTGTCAGTCCAGCACCTTACTACTCACATATTTAACCTCTTTTTGGATCCAGCTGAGCTCTTGGCAGCCCTGGCATCCCATGGTAGCAGTTCCAGAGGTTCACCCCATGGAAAATAACACCTCCTTTGTTCAATTTCATTTCCCGTTTCATCTTCATTAAACAAGAACCAATTGCTTATGCACTACCAAGAGGAAAATTAAACATCTCCAAAGCATAACCCACATCCTACCACCTTGCATTTGCTCATTTATTCCATATTTGATTGCTTTTTTTACCATTTTTGCCCAGTTGGGGATTGCAGTCTCTGCTTCATACAGGCCTTGCACTGTTACAATCCCACCTGAGGGTACAACTATGGCATGAAGCCAGCTCTCATTAGATTATGTGATCCCATGAGAGATGGCAATGGAAGGAAAGCCATGACCATAGGAGAAGTTTTGGTCAGGCTTTGCTCCTTCCCAGGCAACTGCAAGCCCAGAGCTCCATTGGCTCCAGCACGTCAACCAGGAGCATCATCCAGCATCCGAGCCTTCCTCTTGGCAAGGAGCTGTCATATCAGCATCTTTTTCCTTTAGGACCTTGAAGCTGCTGCTATTGGTCAGCCTGCCATTGCATGGCTTAGGCTTCATGTCATCTGCCCTTTCTGCATTTTTCAGTGTGAAGTCACCAAAGATTTGTAAAAAGGTTGTGGATATTAAAATACTACTGCATAGAATTTTCCTTCCTGTGGGATTGCAAAGATTCCCACCAGCTATGACCTTGGTGGAAGCTGTTTGTAAAACAGTAGAAAGATGTTTTGACTATGGGTGTTGTGGCACCCCAGCCAATCACCCCAGGGGGTGGCTGGCTTCTTGTCCAATTGCCTGGAAGTTAAAAGGGTATAAAAAGAGCTGTAAATTAATAAATAAAGGCTTCTTGGTATCTTGGTGAAGAAAATCGACTCTGCCTCGCTCTCTCTCCTCCTCTGGCAACTGGCAGATAAGCAACAAAAGGGGGCTCAGGAAACCTAGTTTTGAATGCAGAGGGGCCACAAGTCAGTAGGATTTGATGCAAAACCTTGCTGCCTACCACAATGCTGCATATTTAGCTACAGCCTGTTTTTTTGTACAAGTTATCACTGCCTTAATCCTTCTCTTACAAACCACCATTGAAAACCTTCAGCAATTTTCGCTAAAAATGCAAATGAAGAGGGAAAATACCAAGGCATCTGAAAGCCATTTGCTTTATCACTTCTTTAGCTGTAAAACCTTTTCTGAGGGAAGGAAAAAATATTAAAAATACCCAATACTTAAATTTAAATTGAAACCAATCCAGCTTTTCCCCGACAGGAAAAGACATTGGTTCCAAGATGGATGCATATTCTTTGCACCAGGCTGGATTGGGATCACACAGTACCCCTTCCCTGTGCATGTACTCACATGCCTCAAAAATTTTCCTGATAAAAGTTTCCATTTGCCCAGTTCTTTCCTGCAGATGGCTGGGATTTTGATGAGTTGGCACTTTTCAGTGCAGAAGTGTTTAATCAGATCTTTCCTGACCAGTTCTGCAGCTGTGTGCCATGCACTGAGCACTCCTCTCACCAGGAGGAACGGGTGAGCTGAGCATGCCAAAAAGCTACCGAAACACTCTTCGATGCTTCCAAACCGAAAATCAGAGCTTGCCACAAGAAATAGAAAAAATACCCCCACTCTAAACAAGACATAGTAGCGTGGTCACAGTGGCTTTCACATGAAAATCTAAATAATCTACCTCATTGTGTAAATTAATTTCCAGCATCAAAGAAAAGACCATCTTTATTATTCCTGGAAAGCTTGAAAATTCCTTATATTTTGGCAGTGCCTCTTTATATCCAGCCCTCAAGAGCTCTGCAAAGCGTTACACTATTTTGCAAATGTGTGAAAAAAGAACCATTTTTGAGTGAAGCATTCCTATAATTTATTAAAGGATTTATGAAGTTCCTCGCTAGTGACAGGTGAGTTGTGGTGTCCTGCCCTGCAGCCTCCAAGCTCATTTGCAATACACAAGTCTTTGAGGCACAATGCATTGGGAAATGCTGTCCCAGCAGCACCCAAAGGAGAGCCAGCATGGGAATCCAGTAAATACCAGACCTCTGCTGCCATGTCATTAGCAGGAGCAAAGCAGAACTGACAAGCAGCTCCAGCCCAACCACACCTCTCCTTCC
>VYZU01014502.1:0-34249 GCA_013401355.1 Ceyx cyanopectus | reverse complement strand
CAGGTCGTCCTTTGTCCATGGATATTGCCATTATTTGCAGTAATCACTCTTCTACCCCTTCTATTGGGAAAACAAGCCATTGCACAGATAAGACATCTAAAATGTCACTGGTCTCAATAAATCCATTTACTCTCTCCCCCAAAGAATAAAACTGGTACATGTAAGCTAAGAATTCTTCTGAAAGCAGAAGCTAAAGGTCTGCAGAAAGTACAGTACAGGCACCTCTGACCTGAACTGAGAAGACCCCCGGAGTTCTCAGGAGTGAATCAGCAGTCCTGAGGGCAAGTGGGGCATCTCTTCATGACCCATATCTCTTCACATTGAGCAGCATCCTAAAGTGACTATGTACAGGCTAGGGCTGGGCAGGCACCATACCTTCTCCTAGCATGATAACCAGCAGGTCTGACAAAAATGGATTCTTCACAGGTAGGGATATCACTTCACATACAGCCACACTACATCATTCAGGACAGGAAGTAAACACGGCACGGGAATGTAGGAAATGGCTTGGTAAAAGGAATTCTTATCTGCATTGTACTCAGGTGGGATACAGACTTTAACACTCTGATTAAGGAAAAGCAACACAGGCTCCTTCAAAACCACCAGTGACTTGAATCTGTATGTCATTCCAAGCTCTGAATACAGTAGTTCATTGATCTCAGAACATTGATATCTGAAAACAAGATGACCTCAAATATTATTGCTCGTGTTCCAAAATCTGCCATATGCCCTTCATAGGATGCTTCTCAAGAGTGTTTTTATGCCTAACTATTTTCAAATTTCTTCCTGTGACCTTTCCCCTGTGCAATCCCCAGCTCCACCAAGCACTCTAGAGTTTTCCATGACATCCCATGGCTCTCTCACAGTTTTCCTCATCGTATAAAGATCCAAACCCTTCTCATAATAAGCCACTTCCCAACAACCTGGCTGAATTGCCGTGAACATTTCAGTGCTGAGCTTCTAGCACAACTTCTGTTTTTCACAGTAACCAGAGCCAAAGACCTGTAAAGAACTGAATTCAACAAAGGCCACTTTTTCCCACTGCGTTCAGTCCTTCCAGCTTCACTTCTGCAGACTGAGATCATAAAAAGCCATCACAGGAAAACATCCACCCAGGGTGTCTGTCCACAACAGTCAGCCTCAGCTGAAAGCAGCTCCCACAGAGACCAGAAGATTAGTCACTTCAAACCCTAGAAAGGAGATTCACTAATCACCATCTACCCTATATTACTAGCTAATAGGATGTTGACTTCTCTTCATTTCTAATACAATAGAGATGTTTTAGCAGCATGACTGTATTATTTACCTACCATTTCCCAGTGAGTCAGATTCCAAAAATGATACGCTTTTATTATGGCCCCCTAGATACAGGGGAAGAGAAACTCAGTGTGAAATTTCATGTTGCAAAGCTCACTGCGAGGTCATTGCTCTACCAGTGCAGAGCAATCAATTTCTTTAGGCTGGTTATGAAACCTCCAATTCAGAGAAATGAGGAACATCCCAAAATAATTTGATTATGTTTGGTCTGACCTCAAAGAATATTAGTACTACAAGAGCAAATACAACTAGCCACCTTCAGCAGCAAGAGGGAATCAAACTTGTTTGAATGCATGCAAACACATGTATCAGAAAGAATCACTACACGTGTAAAATAGCACAGCCCTCTGAAGGATGCTTGTGGGACCTGGGTTAGCATCCCATAGCACAGCACTGTTTGTCCTGGGCAGCAGAGGGCACTGTTTTTATAGCCTGAAAACCAGAAAAGTGGGGAAGCCTCTAGAAAGGCTAGGACCTGTATTTGCATAAGGTCCTATACCATACTCGAGCAGTTTCTTTCTACTTTTTTTTTTTTTTAATTCATAATTTCTTGTAGTCACCTCTCCTCTATGCTGCCAGTGGTGCTTCAGTTTGGAAGTGATGAAGTCAGGAATAGAATACAGAATCATAGAATGGCTAGGGTCAGAACGGACCTTCAAAGGTCATCTAGTCCAGCTACCTTGCAGTGAGCAGGGACACCCTCAACTAGACCAAGTGCTCAGAGCCTTGTCCAACCTCACCTTGAATACCTCCAGGGATGGTGTCTCAACCACCTCCCTGGGGAGCCTATTCCACTGTTCTACCACCCTCAAGGTAAAGTACTTCTTGATACCTAGTCTAAATCTCCTCTAATTTAAACCCATTACCCCTTGTCCTTTCACTACAGGCCCTTGTAAACAGTGCCTCTCCAGCCTTTCTTTAGGCCTCCTTCAGGTACTGGAAGGTGGCTAAAATATCACCCCGGAGCCTTCTCTTCTCCAGGCTGAACAACCCCAGCTCCTTCGGCCTGTCCTTGAAGGAGAGGTGTTTCATCCCCCTGATCATTTTTGTTACCCTCCTCTGGACCCACTCCATCAGGTCCATGTCTTTCCTGTGTTGAGGGCTCCAGAACTGGATGCAATACTCCAGGTGAGGTCTCACCAGAGCAGAGTAGAGGGGCAGAATCACCTCTCTCCATCTGCTGGCCACACTTCTCTTGATGCAGCCCAGGATGCAATCGGCCTTCTTCACTGCAATTGCACATTGCTGGCTCATGTCCAGCTTCTCATCCACCAACACCCCCAAGTCCTTTTCTGCTGAGCTGCTTTCCAGCACCTCATCCCACAGCCTGTATTGATAGTGAGGGTTGTTCCGACCCAGGTGCAGGACCCTGCACTTAGTCTTAAGTTAGCTGGTGCAAACACAAATTGACCAAACCTTTACATTTTGTCACACTGTAACAGTTTTTACTCTGAGAGAGAAAAATTTTTTCTTCTTTTCTTTCTGTATAATCTGATTTTTAAAAAGTCTAAGAACAACATTAGATGCAGGGAGAAGAACTTTTAAAAGTAATAGATATTCAGTAAAAATAGCTACTGTAGGTATTGAAACAATGTAGCTGTCAAAATCTTGTATTTCACAGGATTATACAGAATACTAAGCAATAACACACAATTTTAATTAAGTATCCTTCCAGCATGCAGCCAGTAGAGATCCCAGTCCCAATCTGCCCATCTATACTACACAGTCTTTCTCAGCCCAGTCATGGACCAGATCTTCAATTTCATCTGCTCTATCTGGACATACCCGGACCATCTTGTCATCATCTAGTCTCTTTGTTTCACTCCTTTACTATTAGCTTCAGTTTGAAATTTCCTTCACTATTTCCTCAGCCTGATGTTCTCCAGACATAAAATTCTTCCTTTCTGCAGCTCTTATCTCCATGTCCTGCTGTCGTCCATGCCCTTCACCCTTTGGCTCCTCACACAGTCTTAGTCTCCCACCCTTCCTCCTAGTGCTACATTTTCCAGCCTTTTCCAACTCAACATTTCTTAAAGCAACCAGCTGTGGGCAAGTTCCTGTCTTCATAGCAGTCTCCTGGTCCAGAAGTAGCCCCCTCCATCACCATGTGTGAGTCTTACTCCCTCTGTTTTTCAGTCAGTTCTCTCACTGTGCTTCCTGGACCCAGCACAAGGATCACTGATGATATGGTAGAAACGGTCTTTATTCACAGTGCCTGGAACTGGACCAGGCAGTTTTTATGACTTCAGTGTCAGAAATGGTTCTCTCAGCTCTGAGCAGGGCACACATTCTTTCCATGGGCAGCAGCTTGTGGATTTTAGATGCTAAAATCTAAGTCTAAAGTTTGTGTGTATTGCAGAGAGTGGAAAAGGGTCTATAATTGCTATGGATTTTGTAAGCATGGAAAAGATGAAGCCCTGGCAAGGCACAGATTTCAATTTGCATTTCAACAGAAACCAAAATTTCTGAACGGATGGAATAAGAGATTTTCTCTTTTCCTTTAATAGGCATTCAATAGTATTAAAAATAACCTGTCTACAGCAGATGGTCAGTAAGTAAAAATATAGCCCTGATGAGCATCAAAAGGTTAGAAGCCCCTAAAGGTGAGGATCTCATAATAGGAAGTTCTGAACATTGTTAGTTATTGGTAAGGCTGCCAGCTCCAACAGATATAATTAAGGTATTTTGATGAAAGCCTAAAGAGGTTCAGCAGAACAGATGCTGGCCTTCAGGATCTAAAAATATTAGGGATGAGGAGTTCCACTTAACTTCCACTAAAACGTCAAAAAACAGATAAAAATTGCTGGCACACCCATTGTCAAAAACACTGCTAAAAAACACACGTGAACAGAGAGAACCTGAATGAACCTGAAGTATGAAAATACCCTTGTCTAGGTATAACATTATTCAATCTATTACTAACTTCACACTTCTCCACAAATTTGGTTAGCTCAGATTAAAACAGTGCTGTGCTTCTTACCTCATCTTGTGGCCTTTCTTGGTGTGAAACTCCCACTGACTAGAAGGGTTTGGAGAATTTTTCATGAATAAGATATGCTGGACTGCCTCTTCTCTTTTTAGTTTATGGAAGAGGAGGTCTAATTTCTAAAAACTGCTATAAGAGAACATTTTTAAAAAATGCATTTAAATGTCTTTTGAAAACAAGCTCTTTGCACAGTTTTATTCTAAGGGTTGCTTTTGAGTTTAGAGGCATAAAAGAAATCTTCCTTCAAACTATTAATAATTTTCCAAAATCACTAGCACCTGAAAATACAAGCCAAGATTGGAAATTCACCCTCCAAACTTAAGTAAGATAATTGTAAGAAACTAATTATAAACTCACACCAATTATCACACTTTTAATGCAACCATGGACCAGGTCAGCCAACATTTAAAATCTTTTTCAACAGCAGCACAGTGAATCTGGGAAGAGTCTTCAATCACACAAACCCTTTATTTGCACAATGTACACAAGGCAAAACCCACTCCCCTCTGCCCACTGGGAGTTGAACCATGGTCATGCTCCATGTCATCAGAGAATGACCATGAGGATCATTTCTATTGCCTGTGTGCTTTGGGATCCTAAGAATTCCTGAGGCAAAACAGGGCTTTGATCTGTGGGGGCATTGCATGGCTCATCACAGGACATGCAGCACCACTTCTGTGGTGCTGGGGTAGCATCTTTAACTAATTGCTTTAACATATGTTGTTTTAATAGTCAAATTCTTCTCTTTGCCCTTACAACTAGACAGAAAATTTTAGGATAAAATACAGGGATTTGAGTCAGAATACTGATTTGTTGTTAGGAGATTTTACTGAATTTGATGATAAAGGGGAAAGGGGTTTAGCCTCTGGTTCAAATTAATTGTGATATAGTGAAAGAGAAAATAAAACCTCCTCCAAACTCCTACCCAAATGGCTAAGATTAGATGGAGTGGCAACTTCTGCCTAAGCATGCAGCTCCACAGCAGTGTAGAATAACCCAAGGTGGCACTGCCATGGTCCTGCCATCCATCTGCATGTCTGCTACCTCTACTACACAGACACTCGCATGGAGCGCACCCTGAATAATTGTCTACCAGTTTAGCTACCCAAACCTGCTCACCAAGAATGAGACGAGCATGAGTGCTGGCATAAAAGTGGAGGTGGAAATCTGCCTCAGGGAGATGAGTGAAAAGTGGAATTGGGCAGCTAGGTCAGCTTAAACTGAACATAAAGTCCTAAAGACTGTGGACATAGGGAAGAAGAGACAGCTATGCTAGAGCTATTTTGTTTCGCAGAAATAGTCCAGTATTGACTTACCTAAAATAGTATCTGGTGAATAAAGCATTCACCAGGTTCAAGCACCTCCCCAGTGGTTTGAGAAAGTGAAGCAGACCGCTCCACCCCGGAACAGGCAGTAACATGTAGGATGTGAGGCAATGACAACACAGCCATGACTCCAACCTGGGTCCCCCACACCCAGAAAGAACATCTCAGCCACCAGACAACTGTGAGAGGAATGATTGTTTGCCTGACTTTGTTTCTAATGACAAACTTTGAAAACTTTCTGGTTTGTCCCCAAACAGAAAAGCAAGAATTAGAAAATGCCAACGATTTTGTAGGACAAGAATACCTCCTTCTTGCTAAATGTATTTTTTTTTACTCCAGATCCACAGCACTGGAAACACTCTCACACTTGGGGAAAAAAATATTTCTCAGGCACTTGTTCTGTTTACAGATGTTCTCTGCATGTCATCATGAAGTATGAGAATAAGGCTGGAAAGGAAGAAAGAGCAACACTTTTGAAAGACCAAATTACAATTAAAAAAAAAGAAAAAGTTCCAAAGGAAGGAAAAGTAGACTATTAGTCACTGCTACACCATGTAACAGATCTGAGACACAAATACCAACTGTGGCCTCTCATGGACACAGGGGGCACTTCAGCTGGTGGTCTCACCTCTTCATAGCTTCCTTCATTTTTATTACCATTATTACTTTAAGCGATGTTTTCAGTGTTTCATCTTAGACAAAATGTGAAATTATTTTGGAAAATTTGAAGGGAAAAGGAAGGCAGGTGGGATCAAATTTCCAGCCAGTTATAGGATCTTGAAAAGATGCTTTCTATTTTTGAATGTTTTTCATACCATGACCCAGATGCTTTTTCTGAAAAGATATTTCAATTTGCGACAGTTTTAACCCTTGGGAGTAAAGCAATGTGAGGTGTTAGAATCTATTCATTAAAGCATACTTCTGAAAGATACTTTTTTTTTTTGTAGGTACACCCCCCCTGCTCTTAGTCCTTCCCTTTAGAAAACAGTAAACAGCATCCCTGCTTTTTCAGAATTCAAGATAACTAAGAGGCTCAGCATAGTTAATGTCCTCCTTCCCCTTTTCTAAGAAAGAAGCTTTTCGGCATCCCTCCCACCTACTAAAACCCTTGACAACACTTTTGCCCTGGCAGTAAGCCACCAAAACGACAGTCATTAGGCAGAGCTTCTGATAGTCTCTGCCACTTTATCCCTTCTACAAGGTCTGGGCTGCCCTCTCACCTGTCTCCCCAACCCCCTAGTCCATGCATAATCGCCGATAACACACCTTCCATCCCATATTGACCATCTACCCTATGAACAATCTGCCCTCGTATAGCCCCCCAGACCCATCTGTCCTCCTTATCCTCTCCAAGTGCAAAACAGGCTCCTGCTCTCACCTTCACTCTGTTTTTTCCTATGACTGGACCTGGACTGGATCGACAGTCTTCTCTGAGTCCTCGACACCGTTTCCAGCTGTTTTTCTCTCCTGCCTCATAATGACTTAAAGACTGAGCTCTCTCCAGTGTGCCAGATCGAGATTGAGTTCATATAATCTGAAAGAGTTTTCTGAATATGTAGTCACGTGCCAACTAGAAGCTATCCTGATATATCATTTAGAAAACACAGTATAAAAATGATAAAAAGGAAACCACTTTATACATACAGACTAATGCACAGATTTTATGTCACTGCACAAATTACATTATCATGTACAGAAAAAACCCCACACTTATGTATGCAAGAGGGAGAAAGAAAATGTGAGGAATAGCTGAGCATTTTCTGACTGTTAACTCCTCAATTGCAATGTGATGTGGATTATGTTGTGGTTTTTTGTTTTGTTGGGGTTAACTAGCATGTATTGAAGAGCTGCACCCACCCTGTCCTGTCCACAAGGACTTGAACTGATCCAAGGGTGTAGCTGCACTCTGGAGCTCAAAAGAATTTACCCTTGAGGCAGAAAAACATTTACCTGAACAAAGGCAGACATAGATCTTTATGGTCAGATCTTTGACTAAACGAGACAGTATATCCTTATGGAAGAAGCGATGCTAAGGAAAGTGCGAGTAGGAAGATGACCGAGAGAGTGCAAAGCTCTGCTTGAGGAGGACAGGAGGATAACAGTCAATCCTTGGGGGTAACCAGGGGTGCAGCTCCTGGCGGGAGGAGTTAGGCTGATTTTCCCAGTTCCATTCCTCCATCTCCGGGTTTCATTCCCCGAGAAGAAATGCACCATATGCACCAGATCTCGAAGCAGTTCAGGAAAGCCCCCCTCTCCCACTCCTTCTTCTCCCTCAAAGCCGGCGCCAGACGCACACAGGCAGAGAGGTGCAGGGGACGGGGTGGGTAGGTGGGCAGGGCCATGCCCCGGCTCTGAGGGAGGAGAGACAGGTCAGTGCCATGGCAGGACCCCCTCCCGTTATGCATGGAGGAGAGGGGCTGGGGCCCAGGCTGCTGCATGGGGTGTGTGGGTGCCTGCCAAGGGGAGGGTGCCTTGCTGGGGAGGGAGGGGATGGAGAAGGGGCTTCCCTGCATCTGAGGAAAGAGCCTCTCTGCAGGAGAGCAGGGGGAATGGAGGTAGGGGTGCCTGTGAAGGTGGGGGGGACCCTGGGGCAGGGATTGCCGCCTTTTTGGGGGTGGGGGGGAGGAGAGCTGGGGAAGAGGGAGTCAGCCTCTCGGCGGAGGAGGGACCTGCGTTGGAGCCCTGGAGGGGAGCTGGGGGTGTTGAGGAGGTCTCTGCGGGCAAGGGTGACGAGCACAAGGTGGGGGGCTGCAGGCGGTCAGGGACTCTGCGAGGGGCGTTTGGAGCGAGGGGGCGAGGAAGGCTCTGAAGGGATTTTGGAGGGTCTGCAGGGAGGCTCCTAGAGGCTGTGGAGAGACTCGAGGGTTAGGTGAGAAAGTCTGCGAGGGGCTAGGGGCTCTGAGGGGCTTGTGGGAGACCGAGGGAAGGATCCAAAGGGATTTTGAGGGGTGTCTGTGGGAAGAATCCTTGGGGGGGTCTGAGGGGAAGCTCTAAGGGTGCTCTGTGGGGATTTTGGGGGAGAGCCCGAGGGGGTTCTGAGAAGGCTTGGCAAGGCTCTGAGGGGATTTGGGTGAAGAGACCCTGGTGACGCCTGACGGGGAGTCTGAGGTGAGGGTCTGAGGAGGCTCTAGAGATTTTTGGGCAAGAGCCCGCGGGGACAACCGGGGGGACGGGGGACGGAGGTCCGACGAGAGGACCTGAAGGGGTTTGGACAGGCTCAGAAGGGGTCTGGGGGTCTCGGGGGGCTGCAGAGGTGCCTCAGGGGAAGCTGCAGCTCCCCTCTCCCTCCCGCGCAGGCTGCTGCCTTCCTACCCCCGTTACCGTGGCAACCGCCCGGGCTCCCCCAGCCCCGCGCCGCTGCCAGAGCTTCCGCCGGAGCTGCTCGGCAGCCGCCTGCCGCCGCCGGCCATGGAGCTGCTGGCCGCGGCACTCAGCGCCGCCTGCGCCCTCGACCAGGATGGCTCGGCGGGACAGCCCGGCAGGTGAGCGGGGAGGGAGGAGGATGCTGGGGAAGGTGGGGGGAGCTTGAGGGGCCGCACCCGGGGCAGAGGGGGCTGTCCCGCCACCGCGGCTGAGAGTACCCCCGTCTCCCACAGGGAGCCCCCCGCCGCCGCTGAGGAGAGCCCCACCACCGCCGAGGCGCTGCCACCCGCACACCCCATGACGGCCGACTCCTGGAGGAACCTCATCGAACACATCGGTAAGCAACCGCGCCCCGCCTTGGTCCGTCCCGGTGCCGGGGTCCGGCCGGGCTGTCCGGCGGCCGTGCGCTGTCTCCCACAACTCCGCCGCCTTTCCCGGTCCCCGCTTTGGCGGCAGCACAGCAGCCCCTAGAGGTGCAGCCGCGGCGGGACGGGCCCCTCACCCGGGCCGAGCCGCGCCGCCGTCTCCCACCCTGTAACCCCCTACAGCGGCGGTGTTTAGCGAATGAAACCTAGATCTAAAAGCTAAGCGGTACCTGGCAGAAGGGAGCCTCGGGCAGGGAAAGACTGTTGTATTGTGGGAACCCAACTCTACGTCCTTGCTGGGAAAGCCCGTCGGTGTAAAGCAAAACATCAATGGCATTAGCTGTGGTATCTTTGCTGTCTTCAGGGGCATCAGGTTTGCACAGTGCCCGGCAGCAGATTTAACGCTGTCACTGAGTAGCTTTAACTCCATCGATAACGATTACTTCTTGTAAATACAAAGTGGTTAATCCTTAAGGCTATAGGCAACTTTATGCTGGAATCTGATTTTGAATACTCAAAAAGCATGACTGAATTACTGGGTCAACTGTGCTGTTGGATGTTAGCTGTATGCACCAGGGTCAGTGTGTATTTGTAACAGCTACTTGGTGCAGTGTTTGCAATGAAGGATTAAGTTATTTGTAGTCTTTTGAAAAGGCAGAGTTGAGCTATCCGGGTGGCTGTGGAGGAGAGAGAAGTTATGCTTTTGCTCATGGTATTTTTGAATATTTTTTTCTTCTGGGATGCCGGTTTTATGGTAGGATCACAGAAGCTTCATTCTTAACCAGTTTGTTAAATTTCATGAAATGAAAGATACTTGAATCTAGAGGCAGGGGTGTAGCACTGTGCATGAGAAAAACAGATATCTAATTCTCAGAAGCAGCAAGGCGAATCTCTTCCCTGGCAGGAATGAGGGGTCTTCTTATGCCATCTCTGGGAGAGGAGAGCGACTGGAGTTTGGTGTCAGGTTGTGTCAGGCAGGGTTGATTCTTGGACCACCTGATGCCACTGGGACAGTGCTGAGAAAAGAGGTTAGTCTGAAACCAGCAGCCTGCCAGCATCTGTCAGTCAGTACAGCCAAATTTGGGGTCTTCTGGAGGAAAGTGGTGAACTATTTGCATGGAGGTTGCTAAATACGTTACTTGATTTAGCTGCGTAGGTACTAATCTGCCAAGGCAGATGTGTCAATACGTTGTCAGGTTACTGGGACTGTGCTGCTAAGAGGCATGATAAAAATACTCAACCAGCAGGACTTCAAAGCAACCCAATTGCTATATCCAAATATATTTTTATGTGCTCTATATCAGAGGGAAGCTATGCAATAGCTCTGCACACGTCAATGTAACTGCAAGTAGATCTGTTGCACCTTGATGCAGCAGAGAGGGTTTTGACAGACAGCGATGTGATACTAATCCCCAATAGAGAGGTCATTTCCAATGGCTGGAGCACACGCTCCTTTTCTGCCCTCCTTCCTTTGAGGCATTAATGAACTCTTTGCCTGAAACTGAAGCAGAGAATTTCAGAGAAAATGTCTCTGAAAAAAATGTAAAATCTCCTGAGATTTTACATAGCTTTTAATGTAATAACGTTTACTTTAAAAGCACTGTGAACTCTGTAAGGCAAGCATTTTCCACAATTAGTAACTAGTTTTTCAATTCCCCTCACAGTTTGTGGAAGAGCTGGTAAGGGAGATGTGTCAGAAAAATTAAATGGAATAAACACAAAGGGGAAAATCTGTTATGTACTGCACAAACTATGTAAACACCTCTTAGGAAGATCAGCCTTAACCTCTTAATAGAACAGGCAACACCAAACCTATGCTTTGACCACATTGTTCAACCTTTAGTCAGGTCACAGTACGGACAGTTGGGACATTGAGCAGTGAACAGTGCTCGTGCAGGTCTGACAGATTGTACTTGTTCACTTACTAAAGGTGTTTACTAAACCATTGTATCTTCTGAGTCACATTCAACTATTGATCTCAGTTTCTTTCTACACATTCAGTCAATTCCCAGATGTATTTTTTTCCTTTCAACATTCCAAAAACCCATTCCCTGACCTTGCATCTGGTACACCATCTGCCCAGTGCCATGACCATCTTCTGATTCACCTTTTGCATGGTTTCTCTGCCTTGCTCTTTCACCTAAGGGTTTGCTCTAACCATTGTAACCTCTTTACTGACATGTGGATGGACCTTTTACACCAAGGTGGTGAGAATACCTTTTTTTTTCTTCCCCCTTTTTTTTTTTTTTTCCTGCCTAAACATGCACCCATCTTCTATCTTTCTTCTGATATTACCTTTCTGTTTCTTACACCAATTTCTGTTTGTGATAGAGCTTCAGCCAGTCTCTTTTCAGTTGTATTCTTAAAATCATAGAATCATTCTGGTTGGAAGAGACCTTTAAGATCATCAGGTGCAACCCTTAACCCAATGTACTTCCAGGTCGCTACTAAACTATATAGCTCAGTGCCACATCTACACGTGTCTTAAACCCCCTTCATGGATGGTGACTCCACTGCTTCCCTGGGTAGCCTATTCCAGGGCTTTACAGACCTTTCCATGAAGATTTTTTTTCCTAATATTCAATCTAAACCTCTCCTGGAGGCTGTTCCTCATGTCCTATTGCTGGTTACTTGGGAGAACAGACCAACTTCCACCTCACTGCAGCCTTCTTTCAGGTAGTTGTAGAGAACAGTAAGTCCTTCTGATGTACTAGAGAGCAGCTCTGGAGAAAGAGACCTGGGGGTCCTGGTAGACAGGGGGATGACCATGAGCCAACAATGTGCCCTTGCATTGGCCAAGAAGGCCAATGGCATCCTGNTGGGTCAACTGTGCTGTTGGATGTTAGCTGTATGCACCAGGGTCAGTGTGTATTTGTAACAGCTACTTGGTGCAGTGTTTGCAATGAAGGATTAAGTTATTTGTAGTCTTTTGAAAAGGCAGAGTTGAGCTATCCGGGTGGCTGTGGAGGAGAGAGAAGTTATGCTTTTGCTCATGGTATTTTTGAATATTTTTTTCTTCTGGGATGCCGGTTTTATGGTAGGATCACAGAAGCTTCATTCTTAACCAGTTTGTTAAATTTCATGAAATGAAAGATACTTGAATCTAGAGGCAGGGGTGTAGCACTGTGCATGAGAAAAACAGATATCTAATTCTCAGAAGCAGCAAGGCGAATCTCTTCCCTGGCAGGAATGAGGGGTCTTCTTATGCCATCTCTGGGAGAGGAGAGCGACTGGAGTTTGGTGTCAGGTTGTGTCAGGCAGGGTTGATTCTTGGACCACCTGATGCCACTGGGACAGTGCTGAGAAAAGAGGTTAGTCTGAAACCAGCAGCCTGCCAGCATCTGTCAGTCAGTACAGCCAAATTTGGGGTCTTCTGGAGGAAAGTGGTGAACTATTTGCATGGAGGTTGCTAAATACGTTACTTGATTTAGCTGCGTAGGTACTAATCTGCCAAGGCAGATGTGTCAATACGTTGTCAGGTTACTGGGACTGTGCTGCTAAGAGGCATGATAAAAATACTCAACCAGCAGGACTTCAAAGCAACCCAATTGCTATATCCAAATATATTTTTATGTGCTCTATATCAGAGGGAAGCTATGCAATAGCTCTGCACACGTCAATGTAACTGCAAGTAGATCTGTTGCACCTTGATGCAGCAGAGAGGGTTTTGACAGACAGCGATGTGATACTAATCCCCAATAGAGAGGTCATTTCCAATGGCTGGAGCACACGCTCCTTTTCTGCCCTCCTTCCTTTGAGGCATTAATGAACTCTTTGCCTGAAACTGAAGCAGAGAATTTCAGAGAAAATGTCTCTGAAAAAAATGTAAAATCTCCTGAGATTTTACATAGCTTTTAATGTAATAACGTTTACTTTAAAAGCACTGTGAACTCTGTAAGGCAAGCATTTTCCACAATTAGTAACTAGTTTTTCAATTCCCCTCACAGTTTGTGGAAGAGCTGGTAAGGGAGATGTGTCAGAAAAATTAAATGGAATAAACACAAAGGGGAAAATCTGTTATGTACTGCACAAACTATGTAAACACCTCTTAGGAAGATCAGCCTTAACCTCTTAATAGAACAGGCAACACCAAACCTATGCTTTGACCACATTGTTCAACCTTTAGTCAGGTCACAGTACGGACAGTTGGGACATTGAGCAGTGAACAGTGCTCGTGCAGGTCTGACAGATTGTACTTGTTCACTTACTAAAGGTGTTTACTAAACCATTGTATCTTCTGAGTCACATTCAACTATTGATCTCAGTTTCTTTCTACACATTCAGTCAATTCCCAGATGTATTTTTTTCCTTTCAACATTCCAAAAACCCATTCCCTGACCTTGCATCTGGTACACCATCTGCCCAGTGCCATGACCATCTTCTGATTCACCTTTTGCATGGTTTCTCTGCCTTGCTCTTTCACCTAAGGGTTTGCTCTAACCATTGTAACCTCTTTACTGACATGTGGATGGACCTTTTACACCAAGGTGGTGAGAATACCTTTTTATTTCTTCCCACTTTTTTTTTTTTTTTCCTGCCTAAACATGCACCCATCTTCTATCTTTCTTCTGATATTACCTTTCTGTTTCTTACACCAATTTCTGTTTGTGATAGAGCTTCAGCCAGTCTCTTTTCAGTTGTATTCTTAAAATCATAGAATCATTCTGGTTGGAAGAGACCTTTAAGATCATCAGGTGCAACCCTTAACCCAATGTACTTCCAGGTCGCTACTAAACTATATAGCTCAGTGCCACATCTACACGTGTCTTAAACCCCCTTCATGGATGGTGACTCCACTGCTTCCCTGGGTAGCCTATTCCAGGGCTTTACAGACCTTTCCATGAAGATTTTTTTTCCTAATATTCAATCTAAACCTCTCCTGGAGGCTGTTCCTCATGTCCTATTGCTGGTTACTTGGGAGAACAGACCAACTTCCACCTCACTGCAGCCTTCTTTCAGGTAGTTGTAGAGAACAGTAAGTCCTTCTGATGTACTAGAGAGCAGCTCTGGAGAAAGAGACCTGGGGGTCCTGGTAGACAGGGGGATGACCATGAGCCAACAATGTGCCCTTGCATTGGCCAAGAAGGCCAATGGCATCCTGGGATGCATTAGGAAAAGTGTGGCCAGTAGGTCAGGAGAGGTTCTCCTCCCCCTCTACTCTGCACTGGTGAGACCCCACCTGGAGTACTGTGTACAGTTTTGGACACCCCAGTTCAGAAAAGAGAGAGATTTGCTGGAGAGAGTCCAACGCAGGGCCACCAAGATGATTAGGGGAATGGAGCATCTCCCTTATGAGGAGAGGCTGAGAGAGCTGGGGCTCTTTAGCCTGGAGAAGAGGAGACTGAGGGGGGACCTCATGAATGTTTATAAATATGTTAAGGGTGAGTGTAGAGAGGATGGAGCCAGACTTTTCTCAATGTCATCCAATGACAGGACGAGAGGCAATGGGTGCAAGTTGGAGCACAAGAGGTTTAGGGTCAACACAAGAAAGAACTTTTTCTCAGTGAGGGTGCCAGAGCTCTGGAACAGGCTGCCCAGGGGGGTTGTGGAGTCTCCATCTCTGGAGACACTTAAGACCCGCCTGGATCTGTTCCTGAGAGACTTGGTCTAAGTGATCCTGCTCAGGCAGGGGGGTTGGACTAGATGATCTTCTAGGTCCCTTCCAGCCCCTAATTTCTGTGATTCTGTGATTCTGTGACTTGGTCTAGGTGATCCTGCTCAGGCAGGGGGGTTGGACTAGATGATCTTCTAGATCCCTTCCAGCCCCTAATATCTGTGATTCTGTGATTCTTCCCTGAGCCTCCTTTTCTCCAGGCTAAACAGCCTCAGCTCCCTTAGCCACTCCTCATAACACTCGTTCTCTAGGCCCTTCACCAATTTTGTTGCCCTCTTTTGGACACACTCCAGCACCTCAATGTCCTTCTTGTAGTGAGGGGCCTGAAACTGGACAAAGTATTTGAGGTGCAGCCTCATCATTGTCAAGTACAGGGGGATGATCCCTGCCTTAAGTCTGCTGGCCACACTTTTTCTGTTACAAGTCAGGATGCTGTTGGTTGCCTTGACCACCTGGGCACATTACTAGCTCACATTCAGCTAGCTGTTGACTGGAACCCCTTGGTCCTTTCCTACCAGGCAGCTTTTCAGCCATACCTCCCCAGGCCTGTAGCACTGCATGGGGTGGTCATGACCCAAGTGCAGGGTCTGGCACTTGGTCTTGTTGAGCCTCATAACATTGGCCTTGGTCCATCAATCAAGCCTCTCCAGATCCTGTTGTAGAGTCTCAGTTACCTTCAGTTACTTTGCGGTAATTTCCAAAGAAGTTTAAGTGGTAGGTGCTTTTAGTCAGTTGGATCTCCCTGTGTTTATATTTGCCTTTCCCTGCCAGTGAAGGCTCGGTAGGTCTTATCTGTTTGGTAGGTAAGACAGGGAACCTGAAACAAAATCAAGTTTCATTGTTTGGATTTCATTTCCTTAAAAGCAAGGGAGAGATTTATCTTGACAATCTCTTTGATGGGCTGCTCTCCAGATCTGCACAAGGGACACTAAATCCCCTTTACACAAATTATCCTCAGTTGCCTCTGACTTTCAGGGCAGACCCACCAGCACAATGTGGCTATACAAACAGACATTGCAAGTATCATTGTCTCCAGTAGGAGTAAAATAGATTATGCTTCAGTTTCCTTTGCATGTTCCCTGGAGCCAAGTGCTGCAGGGGGTTACTTCCCAGCCTGTGCTGCTCTCTGGGGCAGAAAGTAGCCATCGTCCTGCTGCCACGGAGCCTTCAAGCACAGGCTGAGCTGTACTGCTGAAAGCAGCTCTGATCTGGCCTTCCACTTCATTCCTGCAGGAGCCTTTCCACCCCACTACATGGCCAGCATTCTCACTGGTGCCAAATTACGGACAGAAATGTTTAGGAAAGCCATATAAGCCTAGTTGACGCAGAGAGAAATTATATAAGTAGCAGCAGCATGTGAAACTTCATGGGAAGTCTCCTCTCTTTGGTTATTGTGTAGGAAGCGAGCAGAGGACTGTACCGTTTCCTAGGCACAGCTACCCTCATTGCTATTTTAATCCGGTCTTGAACAGCTTTCCAGGGAGAACAGATAACAGGATACACTCACAGGCTGCGGCAACGCTGTCCTCGTGCCTCTGCTTTTCCCCAGTGTATTTGTCATACAGCTTTAACGGTGACTGGTACAGAGCCTTGTGAGAACTGGCCCAGAGATTTAATGGGCAATCACCTCTATGTTTCTGCCCTCCCTAGACAAATTCCTGACCCAGTTGTCTCTCACCTTATTACACACCAAATTTGCTTCTGACATCCAATATAATGAATTCATGTGACCATATAGATTTTAACTCCTAACAATTCAGACAAAATTAATTATGTAGGTTTTTTTTCTTTGTTCATTCATGCTACACTTTGCAATTTGAATACCAACCAAAGGAGATAATGTAAATTGTGCTCCTTCAATCTGAGTGAGGAGAGTGACTCAGAGCAGGCTCATGCTCTCTTAACATTTCATATTCTAAATTACATTGTATATTCAAACAATTAATATTCTGGGTCCTGAAGTTGGCTCAGAAAGAGAAATGGGACAGTTATAAAACCCTAGAAGAGTAGAAAGTTATAAAGATGGCCAAGGAATTTCAGGATTCCTACCTTTTTTGTGCTGTGATTTTAAATCTGGAGTAGGGGCAAATTCTGTGGAATTTTGTCTGCTCCTGAAGTTAGTAACTGAATCTTGAGAGACAACTCTTGCAATTGATGTGCCGCAAGATGGTGTGAATTCAGAGCCTTTTCCTTAGTGCTGTGGCACTGAATATTAATTTTATATCTTCAATCTTCATAGAAACTGAGAGGAAAAACAGAAGGAAATTAAGCAATATATCCAAAGCTAACCATGAAATCAATAACCAAACTAGTAACTGTAGCTTTCTGTCCCAGTGCTTCAGCTATCTAATGCCTTAACAGCAGCTTGCTGTTTCCTCCTTAAGGATCTTCATGGCCGTCAAATTGCTCCTTTAAAGTAGTTTCAAGGTATACAGTATTACTTTTCCAGACACTCAATTTATTTATATATTTAATATATATTTAATATTTTTTATATATTTATAAATGTATGTAACTTGTTACATAATAATATTGCAGAAAATTCAGAGTTTAGAAGAAACATAAAAGCCTGGCAACTAACAGTCTACTTTTTTGATGTCTTGTGGTTGAATGTGGATTCATCTGATGGTGTTACTAAATATTTGTTGAGAGCAGACTGTTGACAAGACTTTAGATTTAGAAATGGCCTTCTATTCATAGTTTCTACTTCTGGCTGAAATAGGAATGCCACAGTTGGCTTTTTCACTCGGCATGGGAAGGGGACTTACCTCTGCTGAGATAAACTAGTGCAAAACAAATAGCCTTTCCCACAACTTAGTCCTCCTCTCTTGTTCAGCTCTAACCTCTCAGACCTTTTATGTTGTCTCCTAGGGCTGTTATATCAGGAATATCGAGATAAATCTACACGCCAGGAGATTGAAACCAGACGACTGCAGGATTCACAGACAGACCCTGAAGAGGCTTCACCCAGCGAGGAAACCCCCTCTGAAGCAGAACCTACAAGTACAACCGAAAACAAAGCTCCACCACAAATCAGTTTGCTGAGGAACTCCAACTCCAGGTTCAACTTGTGGCAAGATCTTCCTGAGATCCGTAGCAGTGGGATCCTTAGCATCCTCCAGCCAGATGAGATCAAGCTACAGGAGGTAATGGGGGAAGGTGGAGTGTTTCTTATATGGGTTGCTACTTAAAAGCGTGAGAGTGAATTGAGTCGAATGATTGAGATTTTAAATTACAGTTTCACAGCAATCACAGACAAGCCTTGCCCTGCTGAGTACTTTTCTGTGTTGCATTGGTTATCATCATTCTTTTTTTTGAAACAACATGTATATGCTATTGCTGCTGGACATTTCTGTAGCAAAAAAAGAACTGCTTTTCTCTTTTCTGATGCAGTATTAGGAGCAACTTACAAAGGAAGGGGGATAATGAAGAGGCTCTTGCAATAGATCTTTTGGTTCCACAGTGCACAATAATCCTCTTCTGAAGTTACTAGTGGGATGCATGCTTAGATACATTCTTTGAAGAATTCGTTATCTGTAATCTGTTTTAAACGTGATAGAATTAATAGAAAGAGATGGAGATTGATACATTTCCCTATTTTTAAATGTTGTTACTTGGAGTCTTATGCAAAACGGTAAAAAATAATGACAAGTATATTTGCATTTTTGCCATGCAGTGCAGTGACATCACTGTGTTAAGAGTCATAATGCTGCTAATTTATAGGGCTGCATCAAAAACTGAAAGGAGTAGGTGGGGGCAACTGCCATGACTAATGAAAACATCAGTCACACAACAATTTACAACTGGCTGCTATTTTGGATAGCATGGTGAGCACAAGTGCTCTTTGTCAATGCACAGTGCTGCATTCACAGCAATCAGTGAGGATGAACTAGCCTTGTTCAGTGTGTGGTGTGTGTTGCAGTATGAGCAGTGGGCCTTCAAATTCTCAATCCTGAATCCTACTGTACTCCTGCACCAGGATTGCTTCTGGTGAGACTGTTGTGGCAGTGTATCTGTTCATCCCAACATTTGTGACTCCCTTGTGTGTTCAGTGGCAGCCTAGTCCTGACCAAGGCTGTATTTTGCTGTTATGCCAGAAAGGCTCATTGTGAGGACTGAAGGGGTATTGTGGGCAGGGCTGTGGTACTCACACCCTTAGTGGAAAGCACTGGGGTTTATATAGAGTAGCTTGGGCTGGCAGCCTGGCATGGGCAGTTAGTGTGTCAGGGTTATGATGAAGGTGACCTATGTGATTTGTTGCTTTTCCATGCCCTCCTTCTGCACTGGTTATCTCCATATCAGATTTGTTCTGTTTACCTGGCAAAACACGGTACTTGTAACTGCCAGCATTACAAACACAATCTGGCATCTGAAAAATTACATGCTTTTTCTCTTCATTCTCCTTCAAAATGAAGAGTCTTTTATGGAGAAACATTCAGTTAAAAGTTTGCATCATAGATTTTGAAACCTGCTATTTCTGTTTAGTTACATCCATTATCTGTAGGTTTTCTTAAGGAAAAAAACCCAACCCTCTGCGCTGCTAAACCCCAAGATTAAGTGTGTTGAATTTTCTTCTTTCTGCTTAAATTACAACAGAAATAAAGCAGATGGAGATGGAGATGGGACAGGGCTGTCTTAAAGTAGTGGTCTGCCTTCCCCTGATGTTAGTTTGTCAGAGCTGAAATTTTCTTCCTGTTTGTTCTGGGATTAGCACAGTAAGAGATTATAAAATTGCTCAAAGCCAGAAAGCTGTGAAATTGGCTGAATATTGAGTAGATAAAATGGAGAATTTGCTTTGTGGGGAGAGTCAAGGGCAGAAAACAAGGAGGGCTGGAGAAATCAACGGAGCAATTAAAGACAGGATGTTGAATTCAGCCCTGCTGTAAGTAAGGTCTGTTTGCCTCTGCAGTACTGAAACAGCTCACTTGTGTCAGATATTAATCTGAGTGTAAGATGAGAATGTAAAATGTTCAGCCTCATGAAGAAGAATTGGAGGAATTTACCCAAAGTACAGGGCAACTTAAATTCTGGAGTAAATGTCATAAGGACAACATTGTAATTCTGACCCATTTTATCTTCAAAGCTTTGGTAAAGACCAGGAGTAGAAGAGGTTGCAGCTCTTCAGCCAGGAAAGGTAGCAACAGTATTATTTACACCACAGGCATGTATACAAGTACCCAAATGGAAAGAAAGTTCACAGCCAAAGAAGGGAACACCACCATAGCTGTGATGGAGAAGGGCTTAAATAGTCAGAGAAAGAGTTGCTCATCCTCAAAATGAAAAAGACAATAACAAAAGGAGAAATCTGGCCTTTGTTAGTGGCAGTAACAGAAAATTACTAATCAGGTTATCTGTACAAAATAAAGAATAAGATATGGGTATTTTACAAGCATCAAAACAAGAAATTTGACTGGAATAGCAACAGGTGCTTGAATAGCATGTCATGGAAGACAATTTTTCATTGTTCTCATTGGAACAAATGAGCCAGAAAATGTCATTTTCAGGAAAGGGAAAAAACCAAACCAACAAACCAACTGTAAAAGATCCAGAAGCCACATCCACCCTCCCATGGGGAAAAAAAAATAAAAATCAGAAGCTAATGGCCCATTAGCTCCAGGCACTCAGACAGAATTCAAACAGCAGTGGCCTCTGCCATACTGACCTTTTTCATCTAAGTGAATACTAGAGTACCAAGATGTAAAGCAACAGCTGGAAGTGTCACAAAAAATATGGGTGCAAGTGCAGAAAAAGGAAGAACAAAAGAAAAGCAAAAGACACATTAAAGATGACAGAGGTCAGGGAAATATGAAAATTATGTGCTACTGGAATAATGATCAGAAAAGATTTAAGTTATTAATAGGGCAGTTTTAATTACACAGACATCTGCTGAGCATCAAACACTGCAAACCATTAATCACCAAGGGCAACTCTTTTAACAATATAAAAAAATGTAATGATGCAAGAAGAACAAGCCAAGAGAAATGCTGCTTGGTTTCTGACATGGAGTTGGCATGGAGGAAGTGACAGGCAATGTGTATAGCAAGAAGAACAAGTGACTACAGAGAAAACACACTCTCTGTCTTAGGTGTGGTTTAGGTTAAATAAATCCTGTCACCAAGGTACTAGGCTCTGAAGAGGGAGCGATTCAGTGATTAAAAGAATCAACATTTAATTGGTGAAACTTCTTCCAGCATAAACCTTAAAGTACATATTGGCATGGCTTTTTTTGTGGGGGGGCTCTGGTTTATTCCACTTCTCAGTTCACTATTCCACTTCTCAGTTTACTGTACAGTTGTTTCATTTTGTCAGTTTCTTCTTGCTAACTATTGATTTTCCTATGCTGTGTTCATCTTTTTGTTGTTGTTTTGTTTTAAGAGATTCCAAGCTGAGTAGAACTCATCAAAAACAATTTTCTGATAAAAATACTTTAGCAAAGTATTCTTAATCTTTAAATGGAGCACTTTTGCTGAGACATTTGAGCTTTGAAAAAGTTTTTGCCAGGGGCTGTTTGGATTCAGGTCACTTCTGTGTTGTAAAAAGGGGCAGAGACAGACTTATCTGCACCATATGTTACAGTGTGAATTTACATCAGAGAGCTGCTGCTCTGAAAATTTTCTTTGCTCAGGCAAAAGAGGGACTCGAACCTGGTTGTGCCAGGTGACATGGCCTCTCTGTGGAAGAGTGTTCTGCAGGTAGGCAGTCTGTTTTTCTTGTTCTATTTTCACAACAATGTCCAAATAAGATTTAATTTCCTTTCCTTCTTTGAGCAAACCTTAGATTACAAACCTTTACATTTGCCATACAAGTCAACTGCCCTCCTCAAGAGAGCTTTTGTGATGGACTTGGTACTTCTGTCAGGTTGATGTCAGACTAGCCCTGTGAAGGCAATCAGGTCACAACCAATGCCATGGCTTGAGCTCAGAACATCCCTCCTTACCTGGTGGTTTACATGAAGAGCAGGGCCACTGGGAACAAGTATTTTAAATCTATACAGTAAATCATCCTATTGTCTCAATAGGACTTCAGCATGTAGGATTGCTTACTCTTGTCTCTGGTGACTTCATTTTTCTCCTTTCTAATCTTCTGGATTTCCTTCTTCCTTAGGCTCTACTTCACAGAATCACAGAATCACAGAATGTTAGGGGTTGAAAGGGACCTAGAAGATCATGTAGTCCAACCCCCCTGCCAGAGCAGGATCACCTAGACAAGTCACCCAGGAACACATCCAGGGGGGGTCTTAAGTGTCTCCAGAGATGGAGACCCCACAACCTCCCTGTTAAGCCCGTTCCAGAGCTCTGTCACCCTCACTGTGATAAAGTTTTTCCTTGTGTTTACCCTAAACCTCTTGTGCTCTCTCTTTCTCCAGAGCTGCTCTCCAATAGATCAGCCCCCGACCTGTACTGATACATGGGGTTGTTCTTCCCCAGATGCAGCACCTTACACTTGATCTTATTAAATTGCATTAAATTTCTCTCTGCCCAGCTCTCCAGCCTGTCCANCAAAAGCCTTGCTGAAGTCAAGGAATATCACATCCACTGCACTTCCCTCATCTATCCATCTACTTATATAATCATAAAAGGCTATCAGATTAGACAAGCATGATTTGCCCTTACGGAATCCATGTTGACTACTTGTGATAAGCCTCCTTTCCTCCAGATGCTTAGAGATGGCATCGAGGACAAGTTGTTCCATCACCTTTCCAGGGGTGGAGGTGAGGCTGACAGGCCTGTAATTACCCGGATCCTCCTTTTTGCCCTTTTTGAAGACTGGGACAACATTGGCCTTCCTCCAGTCCCCAGGCACCTCTCCTGTTCTCCAGGAGCTTTCAAAAATGATGGAGAGTGGTCTAGCAATAACCTCTGCCATCTCCCTCATTACTTGTGGGTGTATCCCATCAGGACCTATAGACTTGTGGATGTCCAGTTTACTCAACTGGTCACTAACCCAAGCCTCTTCAACTGAGGAAAAAACTTCCTCCCTCTGGACTTCATCTGTGGTCTTGGAGACCTGGGACTCCTGGTAGCTGACCTTAGAAGTAAAGACCGAGGCGAAGGTGGCATTAAGTAACTCAGCCTTCTCTATATCCTCGGTCACCAGGGCACCCACCTCATCCAGTAGCAGGCCCACATTACCTCTAGGCTTCTTCTTGCCTCCAATATACTTGTAGAATCTTTTCTTGTTGTCCTTGAGCTCCCTCGCCATCTTTATTTCAAGGGAGGCCTTAGCTTTCCTTGTTGCATCCCTGCATCCTTTGACAAACTCCTGCATTCCCAAGTGGCCTGGCCCTCCTTCCACGTTTTATATATTTCCCTGTTCTGCTTAACTTTATCCAGTAGCTCCCTGCTCAACCATGCAGGTCTCCTAACTCTCTTACTAGATTTCCTGCTCTTTGGCATACACTGATCCTGAGCCTGGAGGAAATGGTGTTTGAATATTAGCCAGCTTGCTTTGTCCCCCTTGCCCTCCAGAGCCCTGTCCCATGGGACTTTTCCAAGCAGTTCCCTGAGAAGGCCAAGGTTGGCCTTTCTGAAGTCCAGGGTAGCAGTCCTGCTTGTGGCTCTATGCCTGTTGCCTGCAATTCTAAACTCCACCATCTTGTGGTCACTACATCCAAAGGTGCCTCCTACCTTCACATCCTCAACCAGTCCCTCTTTGTTGGTCAGTACAAGGTCCAGCATCACTCCTCTCCTTGTCAGTTTCTCCAACATCTGCTTCCCTTTTCCTTTCTCAGTCTCTCTGCCAAGACAGAAGCAATGAAAATAATTAGTATAGCTTTTACATCACCATGAGATGTCATGAAGTTATTGACCTAGAAGATTGAAGGAACAGTGTTGGTCTTTTTTTCCAATAGACAGTTTCAGGCTATTTGTAGACTTGGAAAGATAATATTGCATCATTTGACATTTAGTTCAAATTTTTTGCACTCCGCACTGTGGTGAACAGCAAATCAATTTCTCTGAACATAGGCAGAGGAACTTCTGCAGATCAGGAGGCAACCTTCTAGATTAAGCAAGATTTCTGAGTGTTTAAAGGCTGTGGTAGAGTGGCAGATGTTGATCTCAGTTCTTACAGCCATGCTGCAATAAAGACCTGACAGAAAAACATATCCTGTCTTGGTGTGTCTGGAAAGCTGCAGTGCAAAATTACTGGTGGTGTCAGTCTCCAGGATACGTGGAAGGACAGTCTATCCCAGCATGTTATGTCTTACTCTTGGTTGTATCTTTACCTGTTTCCTCTTCTCTAGTTTATAAAATAAAAAGTTACAGTTAGCACTGGAAGCATTGCATATAGGACCTAGCCAGTCATGCAGAGAGACACAAAGAGTGCTTCTCTCTCAGGTTCACTTGGGAGAAGTTGAGCTGACACTCCACTTTTCTCACTGGGAGTCTGGCCTTGATAAAAATGTCCTCTTATTCCTTAAAAACTGGCTATTCCACATACACTGACCAAGTGCCTTCATTTCAACCTTCACCCTTTGCTCTGTCTCCCTTCTGGGGGCTGTGCAGGCACAGCCTTCTCTGGTGCAGGAAAGGACTACCTGGTTGACTTAGGTGGCTACTGGGAATATCTCCTAGGCTACTGAACCCACAAAGAATTGAAATGTCGCTTCAGCTGGTATTTTAGCAGCACTGGATTGGGTAATAGTCCCTGCTTGCTGTGCTCCTCCTCACAGATCTTGAACCACAGCATAGTGTGAGGACAACAACTCATGTCTTTGTACTTCAGGTCTTTTTGTGATGCACAGTGATACTTCCAGGAAATAAAACTGCTCAGTAGAGATGTCACATAATTTCTTTAGAAAGAAAATGTACAAAACCAACAAACTAACCCAGTAAAAAAGAGACTACTGAGCCACAAGACAAACTCCTAGCTAATTTGCAAGGTATTTTTCCACATGCAAATCACAAAAATGACTGTATGTACTTGCTGCTCCATTAGATCTCCTTGAGTCTGGCTGGGCTCGTGTAGCCTCTGGGAACTGATGGAGCCCAGGGACTTGCACTCACACTGGCTGGCCAGCTCCCACCCTCAGCAGGGTGCAGCAGAGGAGTGAGACTTTCACTGAGTTACCAAGATTCCTCTGAGTAGAGGTAGCATGGGCCAGCCCCAGGACACAGAGCCCAAGGTGTGCCTTCATCAAGAGATATCTGAAGGATCTTATGACTTAAGCCCTTGTGAGAATCTTCAATTGCTCTTACTTCAACTAACGGATTCAGTAGTTCTGTAAATAGTCACCTTTTTTATCTACTGCTGACCAAACACTTCCTGTAATAGTGTGCTGTGCCTGCAGCACCAGCTATGGGCAGGTTTTACATCTTTGCCTCCTTAATTTGTGATATATCTCTGAAGCAAACCATCAGTTTGTCTTCCTGCTTCACCAAACCACATCCCTGGCCTGAAGAGGCCAGGATTTGCACTGGAGACTTCTCTTTTAACAGGAGAAGCAAGGGCTGGAATTTGGAGATTATCAGTAGTTAAGGACTACTTAACTGCTGGTGAACTGGGCCAGAAAAATGTATGGCTGGGGCTGACCAGGGAGCCTCGCTTGGACAGGAGCAGCTGTATTTCCTCTGGATCAGTGAACACACAGGGGGCNGGGGAGGGTGGGTGTCCTGTGCCCATTTCTTTCCAGCAACACAGGAGACAGAGACAGAAAGAGTCAGGACTGATAGCTGAGGGAAGAAACCTTCCCCATTCAAGTCACCATCCAGTATAACGTGTGGCAAATGCCATTGTGGGCTTACTTCTGCCTGTATTCTGAGCCTGGCAGGTGAGTGCAAGGTTGTGCAGCACAGATCTTCTCATTAATGCTGTGTGTGCCTCTCCATAGAAGTTACCTGCTGAATTCCTTCTTTGGGATTCTCCCCCAGGCCATGTTTGAGCTGGTTACTTCCGAAGCCTCATATTACAAGAGTCTGAATCTGCTGGTGTCTCACTTCATGGAGAACGAACGTCTGAAAAAGATCTTACACCAGTCTGAGGCACACATCCTGTTTTCCAATGTCCTGGATGTCATGGCTGTCAGTGAGCGGTAAGACAACTGCTGCTAGATTTTTGTCCAGCTGAATGGCATCACGTTAGCTAACCTCATCTGTAGAGGGATGGAGGAGCTGACTAGAGGCAGTCTGGTACCCCCTGTCTTCTCAGAGAGCCTGCAGTCACATTTATTGCTTACAATTAATAGGTGTGCTGACTTTCTCATCTAGCTTCCTGTTGGACCTCGAGCAGCGGGTGGAAGAGAATATTGTGATCTCAGATGTGTGCGACATTGTCTACCAGCATACAGTTAATCACTTCTCTGTCTACATCACCTATGTCTCCAATCAGACTTACCAGGAGAGAGCTTACAAGCAGCTTCTGTGAGTTCCAGTGCTTGATGCTAAATCATTTTGCAAAATTGTATAGGCTGTGGATTTAGCGGTAATTTTTATATTTGCAAGAAAGGGTTGGATAATACAGAAACAGGATTTCCCACTTCACTGATTTTTCACTGCATCTGTAAAAAGAAAGCACAATTAAAAGGTTTATAGCAAGGGTGGGGTGATATAAGAATACGGGTAACATACCAAGTAAATTCAGAACCAGCAGTTCCCAGCTGTGGGAAATATTTGTGGTGTACATGGGGATACTACACCTGTGAAATGTATTATTTTAAAACGGCAAGTAGAGGCAAGGGTTTGAAAGCCAAGAATGTAATACAGATTTCTGGTGACAGGAACAGCAACTGCTTTTCCTGAGCTTCTCATCATATGACCTTCTGAAAGTTTGGATTTTTTTTGCTACAAAACAACATTTTATTAAAAGGAAAAAAGGAAAAGTTTTTTAATTCGCATTCTGGTGTTAAACACACAGATGCTACCTATTCCTGAGGATATAATTCAGGATATTTTTGTGGTATTTTTCAAGTTTAGCAAGTCTTTTGGTCCAGTAGGAATTCTCTTGTGCGAGCTCAAAACAGAGAGTGCCCTACAATCTTGTCTTTGAGCAGGAGAATTATTTTTTCTTTAGTTACAATGTCCTGGATTCTTTCAGGACAGCCTATTGCACATGCTGCACTGTATTTCCTTCCCATAGCAGCAGCTGATTCAGGGAACTGTAAAAAGGCCCTAATCCTTTCTTTTCTCCGCTCTCCAGCTTTTGAGGCAAAAAACCACCCCTACTTTAAGGGGCCTCTGTTGAGCTTGGGCAGCTTTTATCTCCAAAAGGAGGGTGCCACAGGCCTTCCTTCAGTCAGAGGTATCAGTATAGCTGCAGAATATAAACATTTTGCCTAGAGCCATTAGCTAAACACTCAGAAGCGAGGGAACAATAGGCTGGATTACTTGGTCTTGAAAAGGACCTGTTGGATACAGGTATTCCTAGATGTATATTTAGAGGGTAGCATTTTATTTGTCTGTGGGAGAACATAAAGCACGTTGTATAGACTGCCTTCCACAGGCTCCCAGCTAGCGCAAGAATTTCACAGCACTTGGATGAACTCAAAGCTTGAGGTGTGTCCCAGTTGTCCCAGTTTGGCTGTTCTTCATGTCCATTCTGCTGTGGCTCTGGTGCTGCAGCAAGGAGAAACACACAGTTGGTTCTCCAGGATGTCAGGTGATGGGCAGTGAAGACTGGCTTTGCACATTTAGCAGCCTTTACACACCCAGCCTGCTCCTGCTGGCCAGAGCTCCAGTTGCATTACGCTTCCAGGAGGCATTGTCTTCAACTGTGGTGGTTTGGGAGGTTGCTCTGGACAGCTCTGTCAATGGCCCAGCAATGCCCTCAGCTGCTGAGAGCACCACCAGGGAAGGCCCCAAGGTGTAGCCTGTGCCCTTCTCAGGCCAGATAATGATTTACATCTTCCAGCTAAGCAGCCAGGAGTAGCCAAGCTTGAGTTGTTTTGTGGCTTGTCTTGTTCTTATGACTGTGTGAATTTCACCTTGTCACAGAGTTCCAACTGTGTAAAAATATATAATTATGCCTCCGACTCATCTACTTGGACACACACCCCATTCACACACACCTACGCACACAGCGTATGCTGTTGATCTGGATGTGCTAACACGTGAACACTACCATGGCTTGTACATTAAGTCTATTTTTCCCTCCCCCAACACTATAAATAGTTCTAGATTTAAACTAAAATACACCTAGAAACATTCAGTCCCCTCCTCCTCTCTTCTCTCTTATTGGGTAGAGCCCAGGCAGATGCTGTCTCTGGGACCAAACTGCTTGGTCACCAGCCATATGCCAGAGTTTCAGGCAGGGTAGCATTTAAAGCCCTCACCTGCTCACTCTGTCCTCTCAGCCAGGACAAGCCAGCTTTCCGGGAGGTGATCTCACAGCTGGAGCTGGATCCCAAGTGCAAAGGCCTGTCCTTTTCTTCCTTCCTGATTCTGCCATTTCAAAGGATCACTCGGCTCAAGCTGCTGGTGCAGGTAGAGTTTTGGTCTTCTCTGTCTTCCGAAGGTCTTCTGGATCACTCCTGGATTTTTCCTTTCCAGCAGTTGTGAATGAGGCCACCATCAATCCTAGAGCTGGATGAAGCCTTTCCATCCTTTTACACATTCTCAGTGACTATGGAAAAAAAAACAGTCACTCTGAGATCTTCACCAAATTAATGTTGAATTTGCTAGATAGCTTTTACTGAGCAAAGGAGTTGAGTAAGAACTTCGTTGAGCTTCTAGAAGGGGTATCAACAGTCCATTAACCCACCTGCCTGATGGTTAGGATGCTGACACACAGATCCACAGTGCAGAACAGCTGCAGGACATGGAAGTGCTCCTTGTGCGATACCCAATGTCATGGTGGCCTGGACCAGGCTGTTAGCCAGCTTCCCCTGCGCCCTGCCAGCTTGTCTAAACCCTGCTTGTCTAAACATCCTTCTGGGGATGAGAAAACAGGGGAACAGTTTGGTCCCAAATGAATGTAATACACTGGGATTACCCATAACATTGTATGCTCATGCCAGTTCTAGATATTTTTATTTATTCATTTATTTTTATAAAATATGAATCTGCCTGCTATATTTCACTTATATAGAAGGTCAGATGGGTACAGGTTTTAATGAGAAAGAGGAACTAAGAGGTGAGAGTCACTGTACTCTCTCACCTATTCTGTAATTAGGAGGATGGCTAGAAATAACTCAGAGGCTAGCAAAGACTTTTCTGTGCTGTCAGGTTGGGATCAGAGTTTATGCAGCTTTATCTCTTCTGCAGAATATTTTGAAGAAAGTGGAAGAGAAGTCTGACAGGGAAGCCACTGCCCTGGATGCTCATAAAGAACTGGAAACAGTAAGTTTGAACAAGCTAACTGAATGAAGGCCATTAAGATTAAACCATTGTGTTCATTTCCCTCCCCAAAAAACAAAGACCTGCAAACTGCATTCAATCCTAGAGTTTTCACTTTGAATTCAGTTACTGTGTTTCAAGAGTAATTTATTTTTCTGAAGTTTTCCTTGCTCTCAAAGATGGATTAATCTAGCAGCACTTAGACATCAGTGATGAGGGATCCTTTTGCTTCTGCTATAGGAAATGGCAGAGACAATGTTTCTCCTTGGGGTCTTCAGGAATACAGATTGCTTTTGCAGATGCCTGAAGGTGATGGACACCACTGAGAGATATTATTAGCTGCAACAGGCAATAGAGTACCACTGTGTCAGGTTTTCTGTAACACAGCACAGTTTTTCCTTTGCCCTAGAATAACAGCTTCTTAATGAAGTACTCAAGCATGATTTTACCTCTCTTCCCTGAAGCTGGTAGGTAGGTGTGGTGTTCAGTTGTGTTAGTTACTGCAGTGTACAAAACACCAGGAGGGCATGGGGTTGTTTTCCAACGGGCTGTTTCTGACACAGACAAACAGGGCTGACCCACTCCAGGCTACATAGCTGAGTGCTCTGGACATAGCTGGCAGCTATGTGGGCTGGGACAGAGTGTTTGAAGCCTTCATAAACTTGGAGCATCTCTTGAATCCTGCATTTCAGTCTAAGGATTTGAATTTGAAAACAGTGTTAGAACATCAGCCTGAGGATATGGTTGCAACTTCTAACTGAAACACTGGAATAAAATGGGCTCTTGGATTTGCCCTGAACTAGTCTAGGAGGTGGATGCTTTAGAGTTTGCTAGGGAAAAAGACAGAGACCTTAGTGATGATGAGTGTTCTCAGTAGTTAGTATTTGCAGAATTCCTCTGGTAGCCAATTGTTTTACCATTGGTCAAAAACAAGAGGAAAGCTGTTCCTAGAGTATGCAGATGACTACAACTGCTGATGGAAAAATGCTCTTTTTATATGTCAGCAGCTCACATGGTCAATTCCGTAAGTCCCTTTGCATAGTTACTTATCTGTAAGTCTTTAAGTTTAGCAGGACATTGGGCATCTAGGTACTGGCATCACAACAGAGATCATCTGATGCTTATTTTCTCTGTAGGTATCCTATTTGAGAAGAGCTGAGCACAGTTTCAGTTGCTGATATTCTGGTGGCTTTTGAGTAGCAGAAACAGAGCACAAAGTGGAGCTTGTTCTCCAATGTAATTTTTCTACCTAGCTAGTTCTCAGGAGAGTTGCTCCTTATGAAACAGGCAGCGGCATCTAGGTTAAGGTCCCTGCAATGAAGTAGTGTCTGCACGTTGGTTGTGGTTTTTCAGTTAAAAGTTTGTACTTGGAACATAGTTGGGCTCTGTTTGATGAATGTCTCTTTCCCTGGGATGTTTCACAGCCTTGGCATCTGGTGCTCCTTGGCAGGACCACAGCATTTTCATCTTTGAAATTAAGATCTTTGGCTTCATTCTCTTCTTGAAGATGATACTGTGCTTGTACCTCATTTCAAGTGTTAGGGACAAGGCAGATGAGCTATATAGCATGTCAGGATCTGGAAAATTAGCTGTTCCCTTTGCTGTGTGCCAGGAGAATTGCTTAATATGGTATGGTTCAGTAACTGAATGCAGCCATCTAACATGTCATGTCCTCTGATAGTCAGCCTCCAGCTTAACATCATCTGGGTGTTTAGGGTTTTTTTGGTTTTGTTCCCCTTTCTCTTTTTCATGTGAATACAGTGCTGATAGAGCTTGCCTTGGTCAATTAATGATACAGCAGGGCACTTACCTTGTCATGGTCAGTCCTTTCTGTGCTGTCCAACATCACTTACCTGGTTTCAGGCCAGTGGAGGCAGATCCTTCTACTCTCTTCTTCCCAGGTGGTGAAAGCATGTAACGAAGGTGTCAGGAAGATGAGCCGAACAGAACAGATGATCAGCATCCAGAAGAAACTGGAATTCAAGATCAAGGTACAAGCATAGGCTCTGCAAAGAGCAAGCCAACAGCATTCAAGTGTTGTATGCACACACACAGAGGCACTTTGCACTCCTTTTAGTGAGTGTTCAGTGGTGGTCTGGCCCACGTTGTCCCCCTCCAAAGTCTTTGAAGGAGATGCTGCCTCTGTGGGTACTGTATCGGTGCATGTGGTCTCCATCAGACTGTCACAGAATCACAAAATAATCATGGTTGGAAAGGACCTCCTAGATCACCAAGTCCAACCGTACCTACAACAACAAAAAACATAAATACCCAACCATTTGAAAAAACACAAGCCCACTCCATGCCTGTCCCTAGAGTATGTCCTGAAGAACCATGTCAACTTGTTTCTTAAATACCTCTGGGATGGTGACTCAACCACCTCCCTGGGTAGGCTGTTCCAGTGCCTCACCACTCTCTCCGTGAAGAATCTCTTCCTAATACCTAATCTAAACTTCCTGTGCTGCAACTTCAGACCATTTCCCCTGGTTCTGTCATTAGTAACTAAGGAGAAGAGGCCAAGACCTCTCTGTAACCTCCTTTCAGGTATCTGTAGAGGGCAATGAGGTCCCCCCTCAACCTCCTTCAAACTAAACATGCCCAGCTCCCTCAGCCTTTACTCATGCAACTTGTTCTCTGAGCCCCTCATGAGCTTGGTAGCTCCTCTGGAGACATTCCAGCATCTCAGTGTCTTCGCTATAATGAAGGACCCATAACTGAAGACAGTACTTGAGATGAGGCCTCACAAGGGCACCATCACCTCCCTACTCGTGCTGAGCATGCTATTACTTATACAATCCAGGATCCTGTTGGCCTTCTTGGCCTCTCTCCATTCTCTGCAGTGCAAGTTGTGATGGGAGCTCCCTACTCCTCTTTCTGCATCTCCTGTTGCTTTTAGCATTTTGACTGCAAAAGTCCATGAGATTTTGCTGCTCTCCTGATCTTTGCTGTCTTTTCCTCACTTCTAGTCTGTGCCCATCATCTCACACTCCCGCTGGCTGCTGAAGCAGGGGGAATTGCAGCAAATGAATGGTCCAAAGACATCACGAACACTTCGCACCAAGAAACTCTTCAGAGAAATCTACTTGTTCCTTTTCAATGATCTGCTGGTGATTTGCCGTCAAATTCCTGGGTGAGTACAAAACTGGTGTAGCACATGGGGGACTTCATTGGTCCTCTTAGACCCTGGGTTTATCCAAGCTGTGATGCTGTGCCCCATCCTATCCCCCCATACGCAGGGAGCACCTGACCTGTACTCCCCTCTCCAGTCACCTTGCCTTTGATCACAGTTGACTCTTCATGGGTGGCATAGCTCCCTCCTGCCAAAAATTAATGGCAAACAGGACTTGAACAGGTTCCGGACCAGGCCTCCCAGCAGGGTAAGCAAGCATTTATTCACTAGTTTCTGCAGAGTAGCAGTGAGCTACATCAGCTGGTGGGCTGACCCAGGATCCCTGTCTTCCTGTCAAGAAGGTATTTTTGACTCGTTGCTGCCTGAAAAACAGCTCATATTTAGTCAGTTAAACTCTAATAAAGCAGGGTAGAAAATCTGAGCAGCAGGGAGGGGTATAAATTTAGACCTGAGGCTAACGGTTACATTTGACATAGTGTAACCTGCCTCAGGAGGAGGAGAATGTCATCATGCTTAGGACTAGGTATTGTGCAAGTAGACACTAGTGAAATGCAGCAGCACAGACTGGTCCCAGAGAACAGCGTGTTCTTTGTAGCATTAATGAGACTCACCAGTAGGGAGCATCTTGCTGGTCCAACGTTTCTAATGAACACGTCGCCACAGTGTCTGTATGCCTGGAAATATTTTGCTTCTGTGGTAGCTCGTACCCAGAAAACACAGAGGCATTTTACAAATCTGAATGAATTAAGCCTCACAGTCCCCTTGGAGAGATCACCAACTGTGTGCATGGGGAGCTCAGACAGAGCAAGCACCTTGTTCTAGGCTGTATTGGATACCTAAGGCAGAACAAGTAGAGGGTTTCTTACTTTGCAGTGGGTTTTCTTAGTCGCCAGCTCAGCCTTTCCCACAGCAGGATGTCTTTTTTCCTCCTCCCATGCAGCAGTTTCTGATCTGTGTCCTCAGTACAGTTCTGGGTGGCTGAGACCAAAGTCTCCTGGGATAACTGCAGTTTTTCCTAATTTCCTCTCTAACCTCTCCTAGGGACAAGTATCAAGTGTTTGACTCGGCTCCCCGGGGACTTCTTCGGGTAGAAGAGTTAGAAGACCAGGGGCAGAGTTTGGCCAATGTCTTCATCTTGAGGCTGCTGGAGAACGCAGATGACCGGGAGGCCAGCTACATGCTAAAGGCATCATCCCAGTGAGTACATGAGTCACCCCACCAGCATCCAGCAGCACTCTCTCCCTACACTCACCCAGGGTGTGGGGGCAAGCTCTCCAGTCTTACCAGGGGCAGGTGGAGCTCTCAGTGCTGCAGCTGGGATGGCCCTACAGCCTCCTCTGCCCAGAATCACTCTCCCACAACTGCCTTCAGTCTCTGCTACTGAACATCACTAGTGAACTAGAGTTTCTCTTCCATATGGTGTATTTGTATCATCTGGGGTGGAAGATGGATACACACTTCTTATTCTGGGACAGAAAGGTCAGAAATAAGCCCCAGCACAGGAACCCAATGGAGTTGCAGCTGGTAGCACATTCAGAAAGTAAAAGCAAGGAGGATGTGTGCTGTGCACAGTCCGGCAGCTCGGCTGGCTCGCTCTCAAAGATGGGCCATGCCAAACCAGCCCTGTGAAGCAAAGGTAAAGAAGAGGCCTCCTCTTTGGCACCTTCTACATCCAATGCTGATATTGCACAGCCCTTCTGCTGCTTGGGGCCTCCTTGTCTCCCTGGATACAGGTTTTTTTGGCTCACTGACTTTTCACTTCAGGCTCCAACAGGCTCAGACAGGGCAAATGATTCAGTTATCACAGACCTGATTGTGCTGGAGCTCAGGGCATTGCTTTCTCATTTACTCAAGCCTTGCCAGGCCCATGTTTTTTAGG